>VWZN01017009.1:211558-278786 GCA_013396955.1 Regulus satrapa
GTGTTCGTGGCGGCGCGGGGGACCCGCCCGGGCCGCCCCCGGGGCTGCCGGGGGACTGGGCGAGCCGCCCGCGGGGCAGCCGCTGGAACGCGAGTGCCGTGCCTCGGTTGGGAGAGCTCCGTGCGTTCCCAGACAGCCGCCCGCGCTGCCCTCGGCAGCCCCTGCCCGGCAGGGACGTACCCGGGCTTTCTTTCCTGCGCTCTCCGGGCTGGCCTTTTTTTCCCCTCCTGGCAGGCGCCCAGGTGCCGCCACCAGGGCAGCGGGCAAAACCCACGCCTTGCTGCTTTGTCTCTTGCCCTCGTACAGCTTCTCTTGGGCAGCCGCTCTGTCGCTCGTAACTGGACCCATTCGCCGTGGGGTCCGGCGTGTGTCCTGAGGCCGGGGACTACTCTGGCGTCAGAAATGTGCTTGTGAGAACGAAGTAACACCACACTGAATCAGCGGGGAGAGAGACAGCAAACATTTAAAAGCAGCAAAGCTGTCCTTTTTAAAAAAAAAGTAAACCCATCGGAATTGTGGGATTTCGAAGCTGCCGGTATTGAACTGGAATTAATGGCCGGCGCTATTCGTCGCCGGAGCCGGGGCCGAGCAGGGAGGCGCGGGAGGGGAAGGCGGCTCTGACCCACCGTGGGCTGCAGCGCTTCCCTGGCGCCGGCTCTGTGCCGGACCAGGGAACTCCGCTGCGGGGCCGGGCTCGGTGTGGAGCAGGGCACGTCTTTCCAGGCGCCGCCTGAAATAGCTGAAGTCAACTTTGTTCTTAATGTAAATTTCAGGAGTCGTGGGCGGGTTCTTAAACAGGCAGATACAACATTGTCTTTGTGTATCTTGGTTCCCCCGCTGTCAAATTAGAAAAGGCAAACCCCGTCATCAAACGAAAGTATTTTGAAAAGTATTCCTTCGTGAAACACTGCTGGCATCCGATGAGGAAATACATTTGATATTTCACGCTTTTCAGCTAAGTCTTAAACCACAATTTGAAATAAAGCGATTAAAATTAAAAAAAAAAAAACCCAACTCACCAAATGTTCACTGAACTGTGCAAAGAGGAAAAGACTATGTCTGCCTAATTAGAGAGTGTTTACTAAGACATCCTAACTGTTGTTTAGAAAGCACCCTAAAATTCATGAGGAGGCGGGGGCGGCGTCGCGCTCCCCTCTTGAGGTGCCCGCGGCGTTGGCTGCAGGGGTCTCGCACGGAGCCGCCGGCAGAGGGAGATGGGATGCGCCTGTCCCGGAGCCTCGGACCCTCCAGTAGCTGAAAAAACACCAGTTTCTGTAGTATTAAAGTAACAACTAACTGACCCTGGTACGAGATGCGCAGGCTTCTTTTCTCTCCGAGCCTGTGCAGGCCGTCCCAGCCCTAGTGCCCTTCGCTGTGCCTCAGCTCCGCGCCTCCGAGGAGCCCGGGGTGTCCTTGGGTGCTGCCTTCCTCCCGGGCTGCCGCGGGCCCCGGCTCACTGCTGCTCACCTGCGGCTGCTGCGAGGGCCCTGCTGGGGCTCCTGGTGCTGCAGGTGCTTCTCATCTGGCCTCAGATCTCCAGCTCTTCCTACCTCTCTGTCTTTTATGGTTCCTTTCCAGTGTCGTCGCTGCTCCTGTGTCCTCTGATTACCTTCAGGTACCAAAGGCTGATGAAAAGTGGCTATTACAATATAAATTTCCTACTCAGTCTTTTGACCATCAGTGAGAAGTGTAGCTAGTTTGTTTTCTGACTTTATATATAGCTTAAGGATATAGTTTCCTCTGGCTTTGCCCTTATTTCCACAGGTTCTGCTAGAGGCCTGAAGGTTTTCTGAATAGAATAAGTATCTACATCCCGTATAATGCCTGAGTTTTTAATATGTCTGTATTTAAATTCAGATTATATACTTAATAAGTATATAATATAATATGCAGTAACAAAATAAAACTCATCAAGGATCACGATTTCAGACAATACACATCAGAGATCAAAAATAAAGGACAGCCAGTCAAAAAAAAGCATTAAATTGATGTACTGTAGGCTTGAATACTAAGGCTGTTGTCTGACTCATACTAATTTATCAAACTTTTACCATGCTTTTGGATTTGTTATTTCTGTTTAAGAGAAATATCACAAGATGCTTTAATTGGATTTTTTCTTATTATAGCTTTTTATTAGCTCATTAATCAAGCTTAAGAAGACATATTTTTAGATTCCTTGCTGGCAGTGCTTATTTTTCAATGCTTTATAATTTGAAGTATCAGTCTGTAAGGAAAAGGTATTCATTGTCCTTCACTCTAGAAAAATATGCCTTGCATTTAACAGTCATTTGGAGGCTTAATCATCAAAAGGACCCCTGCTAAAACAAAACAGGAGACTGGTCTCTGAGCACTTTCAGCTGCCCTCCCCATCCTCTACCGCAGTTGTCCCTAATTTCTATTGAAAGGGTTGATTAAGCAAATACATCTTCAGGGCACCTTTCCACCCATGCTGAGCCCCCCGGGGGTTTGCCAGCACCTCTCCCCTGTTTTGTTTAGCAAAAAGAGCATTTTACAGACTCAGGAATTTCATGCTCGTTTCCTGCTGTAGGACCAGACATGACTTTAAATAGTTGAATACTTGTTCTGTTCTAAAATATTTCAGATAGTGTAAATACAGAGCTACGCTTAGCAAAGGGGATTTGCTGGTTTCTCTTGTACTTTTATTTTAGATGTGCATCGCTAAAGATTGTGGTTTTTCTTCATTTCCATGTGTGTATATTCACAGGCTTCATGTTTCCTGGGCAGCAGGGATTTACACATTTTACTGCAGATAATCTTCCCTGAACCTGTGGAATGGGATCTTGGCAATAATCAAGAGTCAATATATTAGATGCTGTTATACTATGAATATTGTTGCCCCAGTTATTCAAAGAAATAGGTATTCCACTGAAACAATACTTGACAATATTTTGCTGAATAAATTTTAACGTTTTGTAAAATACGGTGTTTTCTAAATTTCTATTCAATTTTCATGAAATACTCAAGCTTCCTAGGCCCTCCTACTCAGGAACACTAAGTGGAATATTCTCGTATGCTGGGGTTGAGCTGCAATCGCCCCCAAATTTTATTTATTCACTTAAGCCCAAAAAGCTGTTTTGTATTACATAAACATCAATATTATTCTTTCTTGCATTTTCTCTTTTTCTTTGGTAAGAGTGTTGATCCTAGCTAGTAATCCCTTCCAGAGTTGCTTTTCCTTGAACAAATTAAATTTACAAACACCGAAGCAGAACCAAGCTATTCCTTTGCTCTCATGTGCAGGCTGCATGTGATCCCTTTAGGCCACAATACCACTTTGAATACTTAATGTTGACTTGTCAAGTTTCACCAACTGCACAGTGATATGGACAGGATTAAATCTTGTTTTATTTTACCATCTCCCTAGCCAGGCAGCAGCGGGGTATGGAAGGCTCATGGTGTTTTACTCTGTTCCACCACTGCAGTGCAAATAAGCATGTTAGTGAATCTGCTGACATTCAGCACCTTGACGCAAATGAGAACGTTTTTCTAGGTCTGAAATGGATTGCCAAGTAGCATTCTTGTCAGGGATGTGCAGTGCATAAGCAGAAGTCATTATGTTTACACCCAGAAGATATTTTGATGGTGAATTAAGGGCTGACCTTCATATCATACCATTTATTAGAGCAAGCTTTTTAGTAAGTTACATGTAATGGCTCAGAATAAGGTTAACTATTTATGCTCCATGCCTGAACTTGCAAGGAAGTTGGAACATTAAAACTCTCTACATTTTGAGCTGCTTTGCTTTTCAGATGCCTCTTGTTTTGTGGTTGAAATGCAATTTCAATGTGTTATTTTTGTTGCTGGGGTTAATTTAAGTTTGGAAGTTTCTTTAATTGGAATATTGTAAAATGATTCATCTATCAGGTGGTGGATATCCTGCAAGCTTATTTTTCTCAGAGACTATCAGACTGTTTTTCCTTTCTGACTGGCCAAAGGAAATTACAGTGTAGTCTACTCATAATCATGTTATCTCTTTTATAGCAGCAGATCATTTTTATGGCGTTGCAGCTGTACAAAACCCTGATCAATATCTGGAGATCTGCTATCCTTCTAAGTTATGTTACTGACAAATTTTAGACATGAAAATATTCCAGGTGAAGCACCACTGGGTTTCATATATTTTACAGTATCTAATATTAGCTTACAATATCTAAAAATATTCATGATGTTTTAATATACTTATTTTTTAGATAGCAAATTTGTGTACCTTTTGCCTCAGTTTATTACTACCAGGATGACTACTAAAGAAGTTTTATATAGGAGATTTTTTTTTTTTTTTTAGTCCTCCAATTTACATCTGAAATATTGATGTAAAATTTGGGGCAATATGCATCCTAATTAATAACTTAATACTAATTTATAGAAAATGGCATGTATATAGGTATTCATAAAACACGTAGAAAATTCATACTGCAGCTACACTGCTGGAGAAACTCTCACTTTTATCTGAGCACTTCCATAAAATTCTGTATAATATTAATTGTAAAGGACAGTGATTCAAGGTCATTTTTGCTAAAAGCTTCCACTTTTTGTTCTACAGTGATCAGAAAATTAAAAAAAAAACCCATCATCATCATGCAGAAATAAAAGTGTGGTCATGTTTAGTAGATTATGACCCAGAGGAAAGAATATGAACAGCATGGCTGCAGAGAGAAATTTTAAGTGATGTATGTGAAACTGCCAAAATGAGAATTGCAGCTGAAGGAAGTGAGCCAGCAGTCTAACTACAATCGATATCCAGGTTAAGTAAACAATTGCAGTCTGCCAGAGCTGGAGGAAAATCCACGCAGCCTGACAGGGTACCTGAAGTGTCTTCAGGTATAAATTCAGAATTGACTTCATGGCTTTACTTTCTTATCATTTGCACAGACTGTAATGGGTAGTGTGGGCTTGTGGTTTTTTTTGGTTTTTTTTTTTTGAGGGGGGTGGTGGTTGTTTGTTTGGTTAGTTGGTTGGTTTTGTTTATAAATAAGGCAAAAACTGTTCTCAGTGTATGAAGAGCTGTTGTTAAGTCCTTTCAAACAAGTGATGCATTTTAGTTAATAGTGGAAGTTGTTTTAAAAATCTGGAAACTGGTGAGACTCAGAACTGACCAAAGAACAATGTATCTTATCAGACAATCTGATTAGTCAGGGAAACAGGCTTATGAATAATTTAAAAATACAAAGGAGGAATATTGAGGTCCTTTGTGAGCACAGAGCTTACCCAAGATAGATGTCAAACTTAAAATAGGAGCAGCTGTGTTTACAATATTTTAGGATAGTTTTCTTATCAAAGATTAATTTCTGGAAAAGCCCATGTGTGAAAACTGCCTTGGCAGTTGGTTTATGATTATTCTTCCCTTTGACATCCTCTTCCTCTTCTAACTTTATTTGTTACAAAGTTGCTAAACAGCTCAAAAATTTCAACACCATTAAAGGAGCTAAAACTCAAAAAGAGCTGTGGTAGATTTATACAAGAATAAATGTTTTTTACACTGTGCCTTGATCTCTTACCCCTTAGGTAGAACTTCTCAGGAAACCTCAAATTTTTCCTGCCAGAGTACATACATATGAAACTGGTAGTATAGTAGACAAGTGTTCTACTCATCTGCCCTAATTTTATATTTAACCCCCCTGCCCCCCTACAAATGTCTTCATGATTTAAAAATATCTATTGCTTCTGGTGGACAGTAAAGTGACAGAGTATTTATTTCTCATTGCTCAGAATACATAAAAAGCAAGAAACCAGCTACTGTCTGTTCCCTGACCGCTGCATGACATGCTTGGGATTAGCTAAGGCATGTGATATATCTGGTGGGAATGCAGTATAGCAAATGTGTGCATGAGCACAAGTGCACAAGGGGAACAGACTTCAGTAATTTTGGAGATTAGGTTGTGTTTTTTTTAAAATTTCCTTTTAGCATATCTTAATGTGCTTGCACTGTGTACAATTTTGGAGGCTCTGTGTCTCAAAAACTGAGAAGTATTTGTCTCCAGATACTGAGAAGAACTATTGCCAAATTCTAGAAAGGAGTAGCAGGGGAAACAATTTAAATTTCAGGAGTTTATACCATGATCTAGTCCAAGAATAGAGTGACTTTGGACAGTATGGTCAGACTGCAGCTGTGAGAGCTCTAGATCAGATGGGAAGGAAGTATTCCAGCAGATGTGATTTACAGTGGCAACACAAGCAATCATTTGCTTCCTGCTGTTTTCTCTTTTGTGAGAAAATGAAAAAGACCAGATTGGTCTGTGTCTTAGAGGGGAAACAATGGGATTAATTAGGTCATTATTATATCCAACAGATTTTTCACTTAGGGATGATGTGATAGCAATGCACTGATGATGTTGACCCTCTGGATTTGAAAGAGAACTTCTGTTTAAAATTAGGTTGGTGGATAGATTGTGGCATTGAAATACTGTGTTCTGGTGAGTTGCAGTGAGCTCTGTAGTTGGCATTGGCACTTGTTTACCACTGAGAGAAACAGAAAAGCTGTTAGGCAAGATGAAACTGCAGGAGTAGGTGTACCTCCCCAGCTCCTAGGAATTAAATCCCTATCATATTACATAAAAGCTTAAATACATTAAAATTCTCTTCTTTATTCTTCTTTCTAATAAGGAATTGCTAGAAGGATGCTGTGGACTTCAAAAAGGAAGACTATAGGAGGAAATGTACTTAAGAGGCATGTAGTACAATATTTACACTTTACATACTCCATTCTCTGAAAGAGTTTAAATACCAGAGGACAGTTCCTTCTGCGTTAAGTATGTAATTGTGCTTTTCTTATCCATGAAGCAAAGTTGTGTGCTATTTTTGGCTTTGTTGGGCTTCTGAAGCATTAACAAAATAATATTTTCTTTTCTATATGCCATATCACTTAACACAGCAAATGACCATCTGCTAGATTGCATTTCTCAGCCTGTGGCCACATATACTATAATAGTTGTTCTGCTGTTTCGTGCAAATTTCTCTTCAAACGGAATTAATGATTTATGCTACCAAATTGTTCGCGTTTGTAAACTGTATATGAACTGTATTGAAACAGACTAGAATTTTAGATTTTTCTTGTTCTCATGTGATACACACCAGGAAAAAAAAAAAAAGAACAGAGCACAACTATTGGAAAAGGTACATTTTCCCTGTGCAACCTTTCTGAAAACACCTTTGGTTTTGCTCAAGAGAAATTCCAGTTTAACCATTCTAGCACCTTTGAGACTATCTCTTAGATGGGCAAAGTATTTTGGGGTGAGACTCAATAGCTGAGTCTAGGGGGAAGGGTCTCAGTGGTATACTCATTTGGTTTTGAACCAGCTGGGAATCACTCCAGCTCTTTAGCAGGCTGGAATACTTTAGGAGTGCCTTTATGTGAAACTTGTATCTCTGTGTTTCAGAAAGCCCTTCAAGCCACCAGGAGGAATGATACAAGTCTTGAAAGACTTATATATGGCTCCCACTCTGCCAAAAATATCTAATACAATTTCCTATAGGCTGTATGGATTCTGTTTGAAGCCCTATGCTGATAAGGCAATATGGAAAGGTTTTGGATACAGTATTGCAGCCATTCTTGCCTTCAGCTATTCCCTCAACTAAAAAGAGTCAATGAGTAGATCGGAGCAAACCTCCTTTGATATTTGTGTGCCTTTTGAAGGCTTTAGGAACATACCCNTTGAAGGCTTTAGGAACGTACCCCAAGAAGATTCCTAATTCCTCTGCTTTAGCAGAACCAATTCAGATTATTCACAAGACAACAAATTAGCTGAAGGTTTCCATGAAAATATGCTACTGGTTTTAGGATGCTTTAACTTTAATTTTACATGCACACTGGAACAAAGAAACATGCCTGATAGGAGTAAGAAAAGGAGGTGAAAGGAGAAAATAGAAGCAAACATGGTAATTTATGAACTTAAACCCAGATGAGAAAAGATTTCAACAATCCCCTGGTTTTGCAATATATTTAAGAGTATAATCTGATTAATAAATCATTTTCCCCATGTTTGTTTTTAATGCATAAAAGCCAAGTAATGTAGTAACAGGCAGATCAGCACAGAAGCTGGAGGAATGAGTATCCAGTAAAAATATGGCCTGAAATTCAAAAGATTTTGAAACAAAATTATGTCTATTTAAAAAAAAAAAAAATTCAGTCAATTTTTAGGCAACCACAATGCAGAGTGGAATAGATACAAATTACCTTGTAGTTGATCAAAAGGTAGGTAAGGGTATGTACTGCTTCACACTGGAGAAGCTGAAAATAGGAAATAGCTTTGTAATCTGCCTCTGAGGGCTGAGGTTGGCATGATGGGCATAATGAGCCTGAAGCCAAGAAATGAGGTAAGGCAGATTTTTGGACTGCCCAGCCTATATCCTGTTCACAGAAGAAACCAGTTCAAGTGTTTTCCAATAATTATGGAGCTGACAGTGAGCTGAAACACAGTTCAAAAAGTGAGGGGATGTGGCACCAATGTGGCTTTAGTGGGCATGGTGCATTAGGTCAAAGGTTGGACTTGTTGCTTGGAGGGTTTTTCCAACATTAATGATTCTATGTTAGATGGATTGCAAGCATGTAGTGGGAATGCAGGTGGGAAATCTGATGTAGTAATCATAAAAGGTAAAATTGTATATTAATTCATGAAGCAGATTAAAGAAATAAATAGCTTTAGTGTAGCTATGTTGTTTGAATCCAAAACAAAATCAGAGAATGATAGAAAAATTCTATTACTTTTGTGAGTCTGTAGAATACTGTTGGGTTGAATTTGCATTCTAAAAGGAATCTTTTTAAAGCATTTTATGTTTTAACGTTCTGTGCATGATTAAAGCTTTTAAGTACTACTAGAAGTTGTGACCATATGGGTGGGCAGCCCTGCATATGGAAGTATTTAATTTCTTCAGATAGCTTGGAGAACAAATGCTGATAGTACTGGTTATTTCTGCTGATAATAGCTGACAGGTTTTTCACTTCATCAATAAGGTTTCGTTTAAGTAATTAAGATATTCTAGATGAGCTGATTGAGGAATGTATGATGTGTGATTCAGTTAAAATTAAACGACAAGAGAAAAAGAAATCTGTATGTAACTGAGGATTTCAAAGCTCAATACTCTACAGATGTGAATCAATCTACCAAAGAAGCCCTGAAACTTAAATGTGGAAAAGGTCTGGAACTTCCTTATTCAAAAGCTCTAACATTCACTGGTATTAATACCTGGAATAAAGAAAGAAGCATTGTAGAAATAACATGACTGGATCAGTAGCCACATAATTAAAAGCAAATTAGCAGAATGTTAAAAAAAATGCAGAAAGGACTGACAGGCATAGAAATGTATGCAAAAGAGTTAGAGAAGGATAGGAGTAAGGTGAATTACAGTGAAGCAGAGCTATACCTTGCACTGGATATTAAACATGATAAAATTACTCAGCTGTAAGCAAGCAGTTTCAGAAAATTTTCTCATACAATGCACCAAAACTTTATATAGATGCAGAACAGAGATTATGGAGTTTCTGTGAGATTCCCCTCCCACTTACTTATGAGTGCAGCAAACTCTGTGAAGTGGTCTTAACTTTCTCCTTGAGGATGAGAGAGGTTGTGAAGAACACACTTGAGTTTAGAAAGATTTTCCCATACAAATCAAGTCCACTGGATTAATTTCAAATTTTATCCTGTAAGGTAAGTACTTTAGACCTCTTACGAGTGCTAGGCATAAATTAAGTTGTGAATTGCAATCTGTTTAGAAAAATTATATTTATTTCTAAATTGTATTTAAGTGGTGATGTTGTGAATGAGGTGAAAAAACCCACAACAGATCTTTTCCCAGTAGGTTTCCTTATAAAGTATTTTCTTCTTGACCATCAGAACCAGCAGCTTGACAAAAAGCATCCCGAATACCGCATTTTCTCTACCATATCTACAGGGACTCTAAGAAAAAAGGCTTAACTGAAATATGAGAGAGAAAATCACTTGTCTGTCACCTGTGGTCTTCCCCACAGTTTAGGACTGTCGGTTGAACTGAGGTTTGAGAAGTTCTGTCCAGAACTGAGATGAAGTGGTGGTGGGCCTTTTTAAAATGTAGGTCATTTTAGTATTAAAATTAGTATTTAGAGTGCTTATAGTGCTGGAAGAGGACTGTGTGATGAATAATAAGCTTAGACAATGCTGATAAATTAAAACCAAAACCTTGCTTTAGATTTTGCTCTGAGGAGCTTGTTAATCTTTAAACTTTCCCAAAATTTTATATCAAATTATTGGTAATGCCTGGCACTCTTTGTAGGAATGTAATTCAGATGAACTCACATCATTAGCGGGGTGATTGTGTCATCTTCCATTGAAATATTCCACACCACTGGTGTTTCTTGGCAGACTGACATATTTTCACTTGACATTGCTGTAACCTCTGGGAAACAAAGCCCTACCTTTCAGTGAATAATTCATTAGTGAGCCATCACATTGAAGTGTTCCCTTCTTTTGAGGGAGGAGGAGAGGGAACCAAAGCTACTTATTTCTGGGTTTGGGTTTGTTTTTGAGTTGGTTTTTTTTTTACTTTTTTAATGCTACTTTGCAGTCTTAACACTTCCTAAGTATTCTTCTATAGGAACCTTCTCTCCTATCATAGAACTAACTCTCAGTCCTCATCGTTTGGTTTGTGAATTACTCCATATAACTTTTCCAGAGGGTTCTGGATCAGAGCAGTGGAAAGCTGCTGATGCGGTGTAACCTTTCTGATAGTTGGCTTGTCTGGAACTGGACAATAATGCCAGTGAATCAAACTTTCAAAAATCCAGCTAAGAAGCATGGCTGGCTGTTTAGTAAAATGTGCTAAATTATGTTTGAAGAAGGACTGTGTAGACTTCCATTGCCTGCAGTGAGCATGCAGGACACACAGTACACTCCTGGCAGAACCAGGAGAAGGAGCCCTTTTGTATTCCAGAGAATGGAGGGCTCAGTTATCACATGTGTGTTTAAAGCACTGGTAGAAATGTTTACATGGAGCTGGTCTGTCTGATTTTGGCGTGTGAAAGGTCTATATCTTCACTTTACCTGGATAAATGTTCCTATTGCTAGTAATGATTTTAAGAAACGAGTTGATGCAGAAGACCCAGTACAGCTTTGTTAAAAATTTATGTTAGGGAAGCCTTTTTTTTAGGTGTCCTGTTTGAAGTCTCTACCAATGACTTTTTCTCCTGAAATGGTATCAGTAGCAGGTGTTCACTTTGTTCTTTACTTTTTCAGTTCTAATATGTATTTTTTCATGTCTGCTAGAAGAGCTTGACTCGGTTTAAAGCGTGTTCTTGATAACAGGCAAGGGCTGGATGAGCTGTTCTTCTATTCTTATGTGCAATATCTTGGGTATTTGAAGGGCTCTTTAGTGATCCCTTCCTCTAAGAAGCTCAAATAATTCCTGGTCTTTTATTAATCTGTCATAGCAGGGGTTGCTTCTGAATTTATCTTAGTATTTCTGTCTGAAACAGCTGTGCAGCCTATGCTTCAAATTGCCAGCATTAAATCAACATAGTTTTCCTCCTCATTCTTCATCAATTTGTCATATAGATAAGCCCACTACCTGCACTAGCAATCTTCCATTATCCACTGTTCTTGCTGGTTTCTTCCATATACTCCCATCAACACCCACAAAGGCTTTTTACCCTCAGATATATTCTGTCTTTCTCTCTTTAGGATTCTTAACTCCACTGCATAAGACGGTGTCTACAGATAGCTAATGACTCTAAAATTGAGCATGACATATGACTTATTTTGCCAGTGATATAGCCAAGTGATTTAGACTTTAATATCTTGAGATGGTTTAAAGGAAATTAAAAAAAATATATAAAGCAGATAAAAAGAAAAACAAAACCACAAGAAAAAGGCATCTTTTTTTTTTAATTTATGTAAATGCCAACCTCCAAATTTCTTTTATAATTACTGAAACTGTACACACTGAAAAGGTACACATTTGAGGAATAGAAATGAATACACTGTACCCTCCACTGTGCACTGTGCAGAAAGTGTCCTTCATGATCAGAGTTCTACCCCATGAAATTTAATCTTCGTTCATATTCTTCTGGGGTTTTTTACCACACATTTGCCTGTCTTTAAATGTGCTTTTGTGACGTCTGTATATGTAACCTCCATAACTAAGATGTACTTATTTGCATTGTAAAAGAGTCAAGTGTTTCCAGTGCCAGTGTTATAATGAATACTATGTTTAAAAGATCATGTCTCATTTTTCTATGTGCTGTGGCGGCAGCAGTGTTGTAGTCTGTCCTGATATTTCACTGTATAAATTAGACAGCTGAGGAAGGGAGAAGGAGAACAGCAGATAGAGATTGAGTGACCTGTTCTGTATTACAGCATACAACTTTGACAGCATGAGAAACAGATTCCAAGCCCAACCTACTAAATAAGGAGTCATCAGAAACTTAGTCCTGATTTTTAGGAAGAGGTGATGAGTTGGGATTTCTCTTGAAGTTTATTTTTGTCCTTTGTGTGCCTCTCTACCGAAATCATTATATACAGTGGCTGTTGTAAACCTATTTGAAACAGTTTCAGAAACTACTGCTTCTAATTGTCATTCCAGAATGTTTTTCTAAAATGAAAGAAAAAAAAAAAAAAAATTAAAGCTAACTTTTTTTTTCATGGGAAGAAGAATATTCCAAAGGTTTCTGTGTTTCCTCCATTAGAGTTCAAGAACGAGTTGAAAAGAGGCATACGTTTTTCAATGTGTAGCTTTCATGTATGCAAATACTGGATACTAAAAAAAAAAAACCTGATAGACTTTTTGAAAAGGGATAGATATATGCTCATGGGAAAAGATTAGCAAAATAATCTAAACACCTGAAGAAATAAAAAAATTTAAAATAGAAGAAAATGGAGTCTCCTCTAAAAATGTTGGGCAAGGTGTTTCCAAATAAATACTTGAAAGGAGGTGAATTCTATTTCAAATCAGACCAAAGCTGCTGGTTCCCTTTGCTTCCCTATGGCTGCTGCAGGTGCCCCAGGCTTTTTCCTCCAGAGCAGCTGTGCTCCACTGACACAAATGGCACTTCCTGGGGACTACATCTTTAGTTACTGGTACAAGACTCATCGTAATGTGCAGTGGGATCTTTCAGTAATGCTTTCAAATGGCTGTTAAAACACAACACTGCATAAGCAAATCACAGCTGCATGCTTGTGGATTGAGCTGCCAGTGACACAGCTACCTATGTGTTATTCCCTTCAAAGAGGAGCTACTAGAAAAATTATAGGGCAGCAGGGAAATGTGTGGAAAAACCAGATGCTTAGTGATGAAGTCTTAGTGCTGTCTGTCTTCCCATCTCCCTCCCGATTTGCTGTTTCAGCTTATGATCTCCAAAATACTGAGTTTTCATAGCTCCACTTATTTTTTTGCCTCACATCACAGGGAATGCCTAAAAATGTCAAATATGGAAAAGCTGATTCAAAGTATGCCTTCAAAAAGTCCCAGTTTTTACCTGCACAAAGTAAACATTTTGCTTGGGAGAGTGCAATATGATATGCATTAACAGAATGCTTTGCTTTTTCCCCAACAAAGGTCTCTTAATTTAGAATTTGTGCATGAGTAAACCCAAATGTTTATTGTAAAGCAAACAGTCTGTTCTGCAGGATATAAATTAATAGGATAAAGCAAAACATTAAACAATGTTGAGGAATTGTAGTATAATGTTCCTTTCTCTTTCCTTGTTTCCCACAGTAAATATTAAAAAGGAATCACATTTAAGTTGACTTTGGTGCAGCATTTGTTCCTGGCTTTTCAGGACTCATCTGGGACATGTGGAATTTATCTGCCAAGGATTTTCCAGCTGTGGAGGTTGTTGATCTCAAAAGTGGTGCAGGACTTTTCACCTAGCTCTAAGGACTTGTGTGTCAGGGTAGGATGCTGTTGTGTGAACGTATGAGATACCCGGTAATTAATAATGTACACTTCTTGGGGTAAGTAAAAAGGGACTTAGAAGTTCTTCTGGGTGCTTAGAAACTGAACCCCACAACAGCCAGCAGTATACAGTCCTGGGCTTTTGTTTTGTTTTTATTTTTTTTTTCCATAACTTTGTGCTTTGGTCATTAGCTTATTCTGGCCTTAAATAAAGTTTCCAAGTGGTCAGGTTTTTAATATGAGGAGTTAAGGTTTTCATCCTGGACCCATGAAGTTGTATCTGTAATACGAACAGGAGAATAGTAAAACTTCAAACACCAGCATGTATTCAGGCAGACCCTGTACTCTCATAAAATGGTAGAATTTAGGATCTTTCCAATGACAGCCATGACTGCTTTATTTAATGTCAGGGTTCTGAAAGATCCTTTCCTAGCCAATGTTGTTTACCTATCTGTCCCTTAAAGAGAAAGGAGGCACAGATCTTGCATTTGAATTACTCTCTCTCCATCTGGAAACACTGTGTAGTACATTCTTTATTGTATTTATTACAGAGTATGTGGTACCTGCTTGAGTATACCAAGACCACATACAGTAATTGCTTTTTTTTTTTTTTTTTAATTGTTCATGACATTTGCTCAACTCTCATTTTTGCAACAGAATTTTGGCCTCATCTTGCATTCTCTACTATTTGTTTTGTCATCAAAACTGTTAAAATTCATAATAAGTAATTTGGCACTCTATTTGTTGCACAGTTTATTTGGGAACACTTATCCCCTAGATATTTCCATCATGTTTTTTGAAACACAACATTTGGCTTTACCGTATTTGAAAAAAACAGTGATTGAAATCTGAACTGTGTGCTACCGTGATAGAAAGTATATCCTGGTCTTGTTTTCAGCTCGGAGAAGACTCATGTTTCAGCTCAAATGGTCATGGTTGTCCCTCTGTATTATAATTCTGGTAGGTTGTTCTACAAACCTGCAGAATAATGATACAGAGTAAAAGCCTCCTGAATATATCCTAAATGTTTTGTGACATGTATATGTTTTATAGATGTGTAGATTTGCCATCATAGAATATTTGTAATTTCAAGGTTTTTAGTTTCCTTATGGTTTGGATAGGATTTTTATGTGTCAGAAAAGAAACGTCTGTCTTTATCTTCAACTGATTTTTGGCAATAATGTAAAGCAATTAGAGATATGTCTGGTAAAAATAGTCTCCTTTGATTCTTTAGTAGATGTCTCTTAAGTTCATCAGTTTCTTTATATGTGTATGTGAATTCAAAGACTGAGGATCAATATGTTTGGAGAAGTTAAGAGCTGCTGGAAAGAGGACAGTGGACAGTTACTCAGATTCAGCATAGGTGAGACTAGAGATGCAAACAACTGCTTTTAATATTGATAGCCATACCTAATTTTCTTCTGATGATTTGTGTCATTTCAAAAACATGATTTTTAGGGTGAACCTGTCTGTGGAGCTGTCAAAATTTTATGTCTCATATTTCTAAAGTAATCGAGTTGTATCTTCTTATACATAACTAGAGAGACTGAGGTGCTTTTCACATGCAGTATTGCACTTAGCACAAAAATAAATGCTAATGTAACTATCAGTACAGGACCAAACTTTATCTGAGATCTGGGGTGTTGCCATGGCAATTCCAATTGTTGGAAAAAAATTCTCTTTTGTGCTTCCTTCTGACATTATATTGCAAAATGATGATTATGAAGAAACATACAACCCAAAAGGGGGATTAGGGGGAGGTGTGGGGGGATGGAGGGGTGGGAAATCTCTTCTTGAAGATGTAAAATATACTTTCTATCACATTCACTTTTTCTGAAACGCTGAGTGTGTGCCCAGATTGTTAGAAGCTATATTTTTTGCAGATTCAGATATATTGTTATTTCTCAAGCTGCCATAATAATGCTCAATGTTATTTCTCCCAAATGTAATAATCAACATAATAAGGAACTCGGAGACATATATTCTATTTCCTTTGCAAAATATCAGTTTCTAGTGGCTGTTATACTGCTGATGTGGCCCTTTTGTTTTTAACAATACTGCCTATGTTAGTTGAAACATATCTAAAATACAGATCTTGCTTAAGTTATTAATATATATCAGCTCTATAATCTATATATAATAGAATAGCTCATACTGGCCAATAGATCAGTCATTTCTGTTTAGTTATAAAATTGTTTTTCTACCAATACATCTCACTGTGAGAAAATTGATATGGCTATTACCTGTTCCTTGCTAAATCAATACATAACAAGCTTTAAATAAATAAATAAATAAATAAACACACACTCCTACATCCCCCCCTCCCAAAACCCCAACAGCTGAACAACAAAACCACAAAATACTTCCCAAAAGGAAGCAAATGAAGGAGTACAGTTAAAATGTGGTTTGCACTGCAATTCATGCTGAAGTTTATTGTGCATTCTTTTATGTAGGAAATGTGTAAAATGGGAAATGTTTCCAGAAGAGAACTAATTCTTGTTGTGCTGCATTGCTGCTTTATAAATAAATCATTGTCCTTTCTCTATTGATCACTGGAACAATCCAGTCGAAGAATGCTGACTTAGTGCAGCCCTTTGCAGGATGGCTGGATTGAGAGAAAAAGCCAGGTAAGTGGGTCCAGCAGCAGGGAATTGGGAAAGTCCCAGACTGGTTAGAGATCAGGTTTGGTGCATGAAATCCTTGACTTGTCTTTTACCTCCAAAAAAACTGGACAAGGCAGCTGATTTCTACAGGATTTTCTGTCTGTCTTTTCATAATGTCATTGATCAGGAGAAATTAAATATAAGACAGTACTAGTTATAGTAAGTGGGTGATGCTGAAAATCCGTGCTTATTGTCTTGTGATTTTTTTTTTTTTTGAGAACACACGAAGAAAGATCTTCCAAATTTAATTAATTATCTCAATTATGATATTTATTTGTCAAGAAGTAAGAGCTCAAATCTTTCAGGAATACGTTTGAATTTGTAGACTCTCAGAAATACTACTGCATTCCTGTGAATTGAGGTGGAATCTGTATTTTATTTGGTTATCACAGATAACAGCTTGCCAATCTGACAATTCAATGACGTCTGATTTGTCAGGACTTCTGGTATCAAGCCACAAGGCTTTTCTGGGAATAAGAGTAGCTGTTACAATGAGGACCTGAGAAATATTTGCCCAATAATGGTCATATCTGACCAATAAGATCAGTATTGGATCTCAAAGGCATATACTTTTTAAAATTTGGCTTTAACTGAAGCCTGTGGTAGACACCTATAGCAAGAATGTATACTCACAATGTGGTTATCCATTACTTCCAGCTAGTTCTAGAATATAAAGTTCTTATTTTTCATAAAATAAGATTTACTGGTAAATGCAGCGCTCAGCTGATGGCAGGTTATTCAGGGCCATGGCGATGCATTGCTTTTAGGGCATGTTGTCATCACATAATTCTTTTTTCTGTTTCTCATTAATTACAAATACTTCCAGGATGCAGGTCTGTAAAACGCAATTATTTATCCCACTGGGTGTTTTCTCTCTAGCGCTGCAATCAGAGGCGGCTCTCGCTGCTGTGTCCTCAGCAGCGTGCCGGTGGGTGGCTGCCAGGGAGCCGAGGGGCTCGCAGAAGGCTTTGCTGGCTCCAGCGGAGGTGCGGGCACGGGGCAGATGAGCTGGGCGCGGTGGCCCGGGGGTGGCCGGGCGGCGCACGGACCCGCAGCTCCCCGCTCGACGCCCATCGACGGCAAAGGTTCTCCTCCCAGCTTGAGTGATAAACCTGGACCAAATGGACCGCAGGGAGCACATCCGGAGGTACAGAAAGAGAGTACATGTGCCGATGGTGCTAGCGTGGTGGAAAGCAACCTGGCACAGCCCGAGTTTCCATTTGGACGGGCAGTGGAAGGGCTTTCCTTTCCTCTCCCAGCGTCCAAGTATCCATCGGTTCGTGCCTTCTGCGAGGATGCTCAGAGGCCCGTAATTAGCCTGAGCATAATAATCCATGAAGTATTTCGCTATCTGAAATAATGCGATGTATTAAACAAGCAGAAAAGCCGGTGGTGTTTACTATTAATCCTGCGTTTGACCGTCTCCCTCTTCCAGCTGGAGCAGAGCCCGGCCGCTGGCCACTAGATGCCACTGTTGTATAAGGACATGTGGGGCGTAATGACTTAGACAATGAGTAATTTACTTAGAGAACATGTATGTGTATAATTAGGAGTCATCAATGTCTTTCTTTTAAAATAAAATAAGTTTACCATATCTAATTAGATATTTCTTATAAGATGGATTTCATTCTAATTGGGTAAAGCTATGCTACTGGTTTAAAATACAGCAAAGGATGTATTTGTATTCACTTTCACAGTTTCCATATTTTTTTAGTCCTTGCAATAAATGGATCTGATTACACCTTTTAAATCGATGTTCTCTCAAACTGGTATGACATAAATGATTGTTCTGTTATTGTGATTTTACTGCCATTGTTTTCAGCGTGTGAGGTTTTTTAGTGATATCTCTCTTAATCTCATTCTATCTTTCCCCTATCCTCCTGACTGTGATTTTAAATCTGCGTGTTCTTTCCATCCAAACTGAAGTAATCTATTTAAAGAGCCAACAGTGGCCACCACGGATGACTCTGGCTTGACCATGAAAGCGCAGGCTTTCCAGCAGCAGTGAGCTCAGTAACCCACAGCTAATGAGCCAGAGCTCCAAAATGTCTGTTGTGCAAGGGGCTTCTTTAAAAGCTCAGATCTCCTGTAGCTGGGTGTTGCCAATGGAAATCTAGATTTTGCAGATGTTGGACTGTATCCAGCTTAGGTAAAATTCAAATGTAATTTTTTTCTTTTTTCCTCAAGGAAAATGAATGCCTTAAAGCTTCAGTATGAATTCAGAAGGCACTGACTATTCATTGTCACACCTGGTGTGGGTAAGGCTTACACCCCTTCCCAAAGCAGTTTCATTACTGCCTGAATTCTCTTCACTAACCTGAGTTCTGGATTTTCCCACCAAAATTCTGTGTTGCATGTTAATTTAAGAATTATGCTTATTTTACAGTTTTCAGATCTGTGGGAATTTGGTATGGGTGATCTTCCTCAGACCAGCTCTGGTGACACCAGGCTGCAACACCGACCAGTTCCACCTCGTGAGTGCTCCCAGCAGGCCGTTCCTGCCTCTGTCTGACACATGAGCCAGTCCTGTGTTTCCCAATTATGACTAAAACTTGTCTATTCAATCTTGATGGCATCTTTCAAATTACTTTAAATTATCTCCTGTAAGATGCTACTCCTGCAACAAAACAACGGCAAAGTGATTTTATAGTAATTTTCAGATTGTGGTTTATAACAGCATTGCACCTCAGAAATAGCTTGTCCCAGTGGGCATGGCTTTCTCTGCTGTCCCTAGCTCTCATACATCAAATTATGGATTATTATACAAAAGTTGTATCTCTGTCTTATTTATTGAAGTGTTGGTTCACTAAATAAAGGATCTCAACAGTGATTTGAGCTGGCTGAAAACCTGCTTGAAATTTATGTATTGCAGTGAAAGGTTTTCAACAAGCTCTATTTTTGAAGCTAAAGTACTTCAATTCCCAATGACCAAATTCATTAAAATATAAATTAGCCTAAAGAAACATATGAATCACAATGGTATATTTGCATATCACCTATTTGGTGTGCCTATAACAGTTTCTTCATGTAGACTAACAACTACTGCAATCTTCACAACCACAGAGTTGAATAAATGACTGTGGGGCGAATGAGAAAGCAAAGAGGACAAGGATGAAAATTCTTACTGCTGAATGGGAAAGAATACTGCAGAATTCTGCAATTGAAATTAAAACATGTGTTAAACCAGTTTCTTTTACTAAGACATGTCTAAGCTAATCAATTAACATTGACTGTCTCCGTATTCTAATAATAGGAAAGGATTTAAGGAAATGTCATGTTTTGTTTGTATTTTCAGAACTGTGGATAATTACTGATTATTGCACAAGAGTGAATATTTTCTAAGAAGTAAAGGTGAAAAGGATGGAATGAGAATGTCTTATCTCAGGGGAGTGAAATGATCCTCCTGCAGTAAGACCTTTGCATCCTCAAAAGGCAGCAACAGAAATTTCTCATAAAGTTTGACCTGTGGTTCTGTGAGTAACATATCTGAGACTCCAATACTGAGTATATTGTCAATTCCTTTTAATAAATGAAGCTGAACTGATACAGAAGCTCAAGTAATTTCTCTGATCTGTACCAGTTCCCCACTCTATGCCTTCATATGTATTTCCATGAATTGTTGATACACTTGGCCAGTGAGTTTTCTGTGACTTCAAAGCTAAGCCTTTCACTTTGCCTTGTATAAAACATGCCCAGAAGCTGGATTCTAAAGAAAATAAGTAGAGAGAAAAATATTGATTTTAGATGTTAGGATAATCTAAGAAAAATGGTTCAAAAATAAAAGGAGAGGGGGGACCCTTTTTTCTTTTTCTTTCTTTTCTTTTTCTTTTTTTTTTTTTTCCAGATTTGTCATTTGCTGCAAATACTTCCCAGAAAATTCTTTTGTAGTGAAGTAATTAGATCCATATAAATGCAAAAAATCACTGCAAATACTGTATTTGTGACATCCAGAAAGTTCCATAACATTCTAAAGAGATGTTGTTCTACATCTCTTCTTCATCTTTCCAGTGAAAAGGAGCAAGAAAGGATTGGTTAGTGTTCAAGAAAGATGTGCATAAGGTTCATTGTTGGATTTTCTGAACAGGCTTTTGTTTGATATCATAGAGCAAAAACTTGATTAGCTCTAATGTAATTTGTTAGCTTTTGTGATGCAACTCAGTATGTCGTTGTGCATTGCTCTGATCAAGTAATGTTAGGAAGACAGTCAAAAGAGCCAAATAGTCACAGATTTATGCCCTTCCTAGAAGTGACTAGGACATTTTGAATCCTATGGAATAGAACTTTACACTACTAACTCACCTAGAATATCTTTGAAAATATGGCCTTGAATATAGTCCCATCTTTCTAAACAGCTTCAGAGGTCATCCCAGCGTTTCCAGATATATTTGGAGACAAATAAAATTAGGAACTGCTGAGTTTTCTTCAAACTGAGAAAGAATAAATCATAAGACGTGAAAAAAAAAAAAAAAAAAGAATTCCGTGACTAAAGCTTTTCAAACAGTGCAATTTTACTGTATTATCATATCCCACTAGTTCTTCAGTCACATGAGAACATGAAGCATGTAAGTAACCTAAGTGTGACTATTGCTGCTCTTTAGGAAAATAGTTTCATAATAAATTGATCTCCCATTGTTTAAGTTTACTGTCTAAAATATAGTTCTCATTTTTCTTGATATTGTAAATTTTTTCCATAAGTGGAAGTATTTTAAATATTCAATTTTCTAGCATTTGATATCAGCCTGAAATAGACTATTTTATGAGAGTTTATAAACTTCTCTTAAACTGATTCCAAGGAAATGTGGAAAAAAAGTATTGCAGATGAGTAATTTTTAAGAAATTGGGAGAAAGAGACACCATTATGTAAAGGAATGTTTAGTATCAAAGTATATAAATAGCCTTAGCTGACAGCAGAACAATAACTTCAAAAGTTAACAAATCATTCTCAAATTTTGATAGAAAAGGAAGCTAGAAAAAGAAAGCTAGATTTATTCCATTCTGAAGATAAGAAAGGCTGTTGTAATTGTGATTTTTAAGGATTTTTCAGACATGCTCAACTTCTGATTCCAGTGTTTTTAATCCTGATTTGCACTAATAAAAACTAGGTGCAAATGAGTGCTGATGAGTCTGTATTGAAGTTAAACGAATAGTTGAAAATGTTTATGAATATTCATTTAAATTCAGAAATTAACTTCAAATTGATCATGCCTATGACTTTGTGAATTTGCTCTCTACGAGCATACATGCACTTGAAATTATCTTTCATGAATATTTTCAAAAGCAAATTTTCAATTAGATATTTCATATACTTGCAGAAAATAATTTTTCAGTGATATATTTAATTGTGAGATTTGGATTTTACATCATGCTGCCTGATATTTGTGATCTGTTCTGTGGGACTGCATATTTGAAGACCTCCAGGAAGATTTTAGCTGGATGAAACATTTTACCTTGTGAATTAGAGGATTCATCAAGAAGCAGAAATAAATTACAATATAAAAGAAAATAAGAAACTGCAGATTTCCAATTTCCATTTGATGATTAATTTTTTTAAAAATTGAACATTGTACTTCAGCATGAAGGGAATCTTAGAGGCTACTTTCTCTCCATTTGTGCTGTCAGGCCATGCTCACAGCCAAGTTCAGTGACTATGTTCAAGCAGAGTAATTTCAGTGGTTAAAAATCCAAATACCCACCTTCTTAAAGACAAGAATCATGATAGATTGCAATGGCTGATAGTTTGGGTTAGCTTAGAAAAAGTGGTAAATATGCAATGACTGTCATTGGAGCTTCAAAATGGGATGTGTGGTTTCAATTAAAAGCTGACTTCACATTAGAAGTCCTAAATCTAATAAGATGTTTGTATAAAACTGATCTCATGGTGTATCCAGTTTAAACACTATCTAGACCCCACTGGCTTGCAGGAAGAACTGAAGCTGAAAACAACTTTGTTACTAAGGCACACAATAGAAATGATAGTCTGGCAAGTCTTCCATATCAGGAGGAGAAACCAACACCAGCAGGTGAGTTGAGAAGACGGGGTGTGGGCCTGCTTGGCACAGGTACTTTTGTGTTCCTAGAAATGAGGAGAAGCAGGAAGCATGCTTGGCCTCTCCATGGATGCAGTGGGATCAGTTCTGGCCGGAGCTGTGGCATGGGGAGGCTCAGAGGAGAAGCTGCTGGCAGCCTGCAGAGATGACCACAGGAGCCCACGGGCCAGCCCAGGAAGGTGAGCTCACCCACCCTGAACAAGGGGAAGGGGCTGCTCAGAGGGAACAGCCTGAGTGAGGTTTGCACCTGACCTTAACAGCCCCAAGATTAGTGCTACTAATCTTGCAGGGGAAAAGTCCTCATCAATAACTGCAGTCTAGGAATGCACTTTCAAATTTCAGTTTAGTTTTTATTTTGTGACCTCATCCATTGTTCTGTGCAGAAGTGTAACCACTTCTTTTTCTGGACTAGAAGTGTCCTGATTTCATCTTTTGCCTTGGCAACTGAATGGCATATTCCCTATGGCTGATTCAGGGCACTCTCTTACTGGTGGAGCAAGGAAATATCCACACACAGGTATTCCCTCAGAGCAGGGGAGTGGTTTCCCACCTAGTTACTGCAGCCAGCTTGAGAGCAGGTAACAGGCAGTGCTGGGTCAGTCTCCCTCAGCAGGCACAGCCAGTACCTCTAACAAGCAGCAGGGGAAGGGGAGATTGTTCATAATGCGTAATGTACCATTAGAGGGTAATACAACTCAAAAGAACTTGAATCAGGCTCTGAAACTGAGACAACCAAATTTTTTCAGCATGACCAGCCTTGGCTTTCCAGGGTATTGCAAACCTTGAATTCCATGTTCAAATATTTTGCAAGCTAAAGTAGTGTTTATTGGAAGAAATCTGTGAGTAATTTAAAGACAGGAATTATTTGGGGAATTTTGGGAGCAATTTTTAGATAAATTAGGACCAAGAAATGTAGGATGAATAAATTATTTTGTTATGTATTGCTTCTTAATCTCTAGTTTGAATAGTGGGAGAATCTGGCCCCAGTGCCTAGAAGTCATACTCAAGGATTGGATTTCCTGTGTAAAAGCTATACAGTGTGATAACACAGTTGTACTGCATATTCAGTTTTGATATGTAACCTTTTAAATAAATTGGAATACTCTTTGTGCCTATACTGGCACACACGGAGAGATCATAAACAATAATTTTGTAAAGGTCACTTCCTCACTAAGCGCTCAAGCTCATGGCAAGAGCAGCATAGGGCTATTAAAGGACCTTTATGCTTCTATTTTTTGCTGTCTGTTAATATTTTTGCAGCTTTGAAGCTCTGTTTAATGTAAAGGCTGTGTAATGTCCCATGCCACAGGTCGGTCTGTGCAGGCCTGTGCCGTGAGCCCCTCCCTGTGCGTTTCCATAGCAGAGCCTGCTGGCCGTAGGATCCGAGGTTCCTCGGCAGAGTGGAGCAGCACGCCCAAGGCTGGCAGCATCCTTCCTGCTGTGAATGACAGGGAACACAGCAACATCCAAACGGTGGAGGCTTTTGTGTCAGTAGCATCTCAAGACAACCAGGGTATCAGGAACTTGGGAAATACGAGTGCCAGCAGTGGCTGAGGGATCTGCACAAGGTGAGAGATACCAGATGTTTGCCAAGCTCTGTTCAGCTGCATAGCACCTTGCTCAGATTTTCCTGCTGCTGTCCTTCTAAGGTGCTAATGAAGTTGTTGGTTGAATTTTATTTTATTTCTTTTTTTTTTGGTCCAGTGGAAAGTTTCTTGGTCTTGCTTGTCTCCAGCAAAATACTTTTTCTCAGAGGAAATGCTTGGAAGTTTATAGTCCATCCAACCAACATTAAAACATTATATCTGCTGGTCTTCAGAAAGAAAAGCACATTTTGTTACAAACTCCCTTTATGCTATACCCGTTGGATTGTTCCTTTCTGTGATTGACAAGATGGCCTAAATCAATATCCTTTTATTTTCTGTTCTCTATTATTTTGAAGAAATACACATCTGTCTTGCTGACAGTGTAGGGGGAAGTTATTCCTCATTGTAGTGGCATCAGAGGATACCCTTAGTAGGGTAAGTGGAGTCTATCTGGTGTCATTAAAGTAGCCCCTAGCCTAGATGTGTGTGGTGTTTGCAGGGGGGCAGCTGAGCAGGAGGCTGAGATGGTGCATTTTAACTCTGAGAAGGTGTTTTCTCTCCACTGCTGCCTGCTGGTGTAAAGCCACGGTGGTTCACAGAAGGAACAGGATGTTTGTAAGGATATTTGCCATACACAGAGGGGTTGAGTGCCTGGAGAAAGGATGCTTGAGGTTGCAGGGATGGCCTCTCTAGGGGACTCATCTGTCTGCTTGTAGGGACACTTGGGCACCTACTCTGGCACAGCTGGAATTTCCCTGAAATTAATCCCAGACACAGCACCATGCAAAGCCAGGGCCAGAGCTGGGGAACAGCCCAGCTACCATCCCTCAGCTTCTGCTGCTGTGGTGTTTATTCAATACCTAGAATTTTGTTTAAAATTATTTCACTTCTCTCTCAGTGAGAAGCCCTTGAACGTATGATTCAAAGCTTTGATTTTTCTCTCCTGTGGAAGACCTGTGCCTAGCACCTGTCTGTGATCTTGGGGAGGTTTCATGCACTCAACAACAGAGATATGTCAGCCTGAAAGTTTAAATTACTTGGGTCTCTTACCATGGAAAATCTCTTAACTGTTTCTGAGGGCAAGCTGATAAAAATCCATACTTCCTAGATTTAAATTATCAATGTTTCTAGCTCCTTCTGCAATAATGTATTGTCTATTTTTTGGGTTTCTTATCAGCACACCTAAATTCTATCAAATTTGCATGAATTAATTTTAAGGAAGGTCATAACATTATAAAAGTTTGTATTTGCACTTGTTCCATATCACCCTACAAAGTGTCACTGTTTTTTGTTTTTTTTTTCTTTTCAAGCTGATAATTGTAGCTAGCAATTTTGCTCCTTTGGCAGCATTTGTCTGACCTTCCCTAATTTCCCCTGTTACCTGAATCAAAAAATAATTTTGGTAAGATACTACATAATCCTCCCAAGAAAAGGGATAGAACTTCAATCTCATATAAGGAATAAAAGATGTCATTTCCCTTGTAATTGATAAGCATAATTTTAAAATGAGCCTGCTTTATGGAATGCTGAAAAATGGTTGGAGCAGTTAAAAAATGAATTGAATATGGAGAAAATAGATTCTCCATAAGAAATAATATAAATTTGTAAATGTGGAATACAAAATTATTTGTAGATGTTGAATGAACAAATTAATTTGGCTGACTTTACCTTCAATTTACATAGAAACCATCTTTCACATTTTCCGTGTAGACCATTTTCTATATTTCACTGTGACTGAGGGAAAAACAAAGCACAGGAGTCCTTTAAGGCAAAAGGAAAACATCCCGAAAGTCATTTTAACTGATTCCAAGAGTTGTGCAGCGGGCAGAGATTCAGGGAATGACAAAGGCACATGCAGAGAGGGAGGCAGCAATGCCAGGGAAACAGCTGGTGTCTGAAAAGCCCAGTTTGCTGTTCCCGTTATTGCTCTGCGTGGAGGCTGGGGTGGAGCCGTTTGCTGATCAGGCCAGGCTCCAGCAAGGATACTGCTGGGGAGATGCTGGTCTGAAACTCATGGCTTGGGAGGCCCCAACCAGCTGGGATCGAGGACGGCAAAAACAGGTCCTAACTCCATACTGCCATGAAGAATTGTAAAACCAGCTTCTTGCTTTGACCACATGGGCTCAGTGGGAGTGACTGTAGCAAGGAAAGGTCTCTGGGCTAGGCTTGTTTCAGTTCTGCTTGCACGGTAGATATTGCTCCTAGACAACATGGATACATGTGGGCATGTCTGGGTGCTTCTGATTCTTCTATCACAAGACTTGGAAGCAAATTTTTAATGTGGGTCTCTAATTCTTTCTGATCACTCCAAAGCCGAACAGCTGGTGAAGGCCAAAGGTACATGTTTAAGGCACCAGAGCTGCAAACAAATCACAGCATGGTTCTGTCATGCCATGCCATGTCATAACAGCATTCAGCACACTTCCTGTGCAGGAGGACCTAGGTGAACAGCTAAATTGCACAAGCAGAGTCCAGCTCCTGAGCCCCACAGGATGTCTGGGAACAGCCACAGACTGGTTTAGAGGCCAGGGATGGTACTATCTGATTCCTCCTTTTCCCTCTGCATCCTTTCCTATCTTCTTGGTGAGGAGTGTAAGAAACACCCATTTATTCTTCCTAGATCAAACTGTAGCTAATTCATAATGAGACATGCTGGTATCCTTTCTTGCTATTCAGGCACATAAAACACTCAGCAAGTTTTTTCCAGGCTTAAAAACTCAAGAGTTGAGCCTTACATGGTGACACTGTGTGACCAAAAGCAAAGTGCAAAAATGCCTAAAATTCAGGACCTCAATTTAACTCACTTTTGTTGGGACATTTCAGACAGAGGATAGAGAATGACACATGAATCCAAAAGACAATTTTTGTAAAAGAAGTTTAGTATATGTTCCTGATTTCTTCCACAAGCATTTAATAAACCAAACCAAACAAACAAAAAACCAACCAAACAAAAAAACAAACCAACAAAAAAAAAACCCCAGAAAACCAAACAACTCTGCTGTCCTGTTCTGTTTCAACATTGGAAATCAGCAGAAAACTATTTGAAATCAGCCATTCACAGTAATTGTGGCCAGGGAAAGGAAGCGATAGTGTCAAGGTATTAGGAAGAGAGAAGCAAAAAACAGGTTGCCCATTCTCCTTTTTTCATCTCTTGCACAGTTTGGCAGAGAGTTCGGGAGGGGGCTTTTCGCCTCTTCAGGGAGAGACATAAACTTGGACCACACATTCCCAAACACTGCCAGCTTGTCATTCAACTCATGCATTCAAGATGTTGCATATTAATAGCACTCCCTGATGACTGGTGGATAGGGGTCTCTCCACCTATACAAAATAAGCCTCTTGGCACAACAAAGTACAAAAGAGGCCCATACAGGGAAAAAATGCACTTGAGAACTGGTTTGGAGACACTCTGCACAGATGCTCATGTGCAGATGCATATTTCAGATGGTTTTTCCTGATTAGCATGCAGCAAACTCACCTGTTTTGCTGCCTAGAGGAGTCACAGCAGACATGGAGAAACACCTGCGTGAGTTCAGTTCTGAAGTGAATATGATTTCCACCCTTATTCCATTGCTGTTCTGTGTACCCACTGAGACCCTTTTCAATCCCCCTCTTCGACATGCCTAAGGCAGCAAACACAGAGCAGTATTTTGGGATGGAGACAAAGCATGAACAGCGCAGGGTGCTGCATGCTGAGAAGGGAAGAAGGGAATGAGGGGGTAGATGGGTCACACAGGTGCATTGGAGGTGCACTGGGGATGCTCAGGTCAGACACATTCTGGCATGGCTGAGATAGGAGGATGAGCTCCCAGGACCTGCAGAAGAACCTCAGGTTTGTCATCTGCAAATGATCTGGCACTTGGCACATACAGAGTTTTACCTGAGGTCTGATCATGGGATTTAAGAAAATGAAGCATGCTGTTTCCCCCCTC
The DNA here is from genome assembly GCA_013396955.1 of Regulus satrapa. Classification (NCBI taxonomy): domain Eukaryota; kingdom Metazoa; phylum Chordata; class Aves; order Passeriformes; family Regulidae; genus Regulus; species Regulus satrapa. The sequence continues at coordinate 239,665 of VWZN01017009.1, forward strand.
CCCTGCAGTGTGCTGGTTACACGTGTCTGCCGTTAATTCTCTCACTGAGCTCTACAGGCAGATCCTACACACGCATGGGGAATAAATTTCCTTTGTGTTCTGCTCCATTGTAGTTTACTCCAATGGCAGAAAGCACAGCTTAGTTTTAACCATGTGTTTTGTAAAAATGAGCCTCAGGAGGAGAAAGTGGGGCGAGAGTTGCTTATACATGTGTTGGTATCTGATGCAATCCGCAGTGTGAGCCACGTTTTTCTGGATATTTCAGCATACACTGAGAATGACACATGAGTAGTCCAAGCTATTTTCAGAACTGACAGTTTTCCTTTTCATTCCAACAATTGCTTCTTCAATACACTAGAGTATGCAAAGTGCTTCAATAAACTTTTAATTGGGAGTAGGAGTAGCAGTGAAACTAAGGGAAAACTAGGCAAAACGAGAGCTGACCTCAGCTCATATGCGTTTTGTGGGTTTGTTGGTAACTTTTAGAAAGAGGCTGCACACCTTGGCATTTGTTGGTTTCTGGCAAGGCTTTTCAGAATAAGTCCTTTTCAGGAGGACTAAAGCAACCTATGAAAGATTTGTTTTATGATGTTTTTGACCCAGGAAAGATCCAGCAGAAATCTGCTCTGTTTGCTCTGAGGAGGGGAGCCATGAGCTAAAGCTGCCTGGATATATTTTGATCTAATTCTTAGGTATTTCTTTAAAACAAAATATTCAAAATCTCTGAGATTTTTAGAAAATCTTCTCAGATCCTTATGACAGAAAATGGATTGCAAGCAAAGCTCTCCAGATAAATGTGAGATGTATTTTGCTCTAATGGCTCTTTCATACTTTGCCTGAAGTTTACTGACGGACACCAAGAATGCAAATATACCAGGGACAGGGTCTCTACTTTTTCTTAAGCTGTCAAAATCAATTAGGGATCTGAGGCATGGTGATGTATTTCCTAGGAACTTAATTTCTTTCTGTTAACCTCCTGACAAAAGTAACCAACCTCTTTGGAGCTTCCAAAGTAAGGTGCATCCCACAGAGCTAATGCTGTGTGCATTACTTGTAGAAAGGTATGTTTAACAAAAGCTGCATTCTGGATGTGCTCCAAATATCATTACTATTTTTTCATTTCAGCTGCAGTTCAGCATCTGTTTAAGATAGTTTCAAAGATAATAATCTCACCAGATACAAAATACAAAACTGAAATTATGTTGCTCAATTATTTTGTTTACTAGTGATGTTAAACTACTGGTTTTGTCTGAATCATGCAGAAGAGCTGTGATTTTTTTTTTTACCTTTAAGCTCCTCTGAAAATACAGCTGTTTAGCATCAGTACCTATTTCTTTCCAGATTACGTTATATGAATGAGTTTGATAGGAGTCACCATGGTGAGGAAAGGATAATGGAATTTCAGGTAAGAGTTCTCCATAATGAATTCACTCCTTACAGCATGTTAACACCCACCCATGGAATTAGGGACCTTTGTAACACAATGCAACAATTTACTAGACATCACAAAACACCAATTATAGAATTGGACTGAAACGAGCTGCCAAATCCTCTGTCCCTGATAAAAGAAGGATAGGTATAGTCATGCCAGCACATTTTAACTCCTTCCTAAAAATTCACTTGGGCCCATTGTGAACATCCTCAGTGATACAGTAGATTGACTGCAGTGCTATGTGTATGACATGAAAGTAAAATAAAATAAAAATGAATAGGTCATGAACAGCAGTGGATATGAACTCAATTTGGATCATATTTATTTAAATAATTACAGCAGATTGTTAACTTTGAGAATCTCCTGATTTATGCAAGGGAAAAGGAAAGAGAGTTGGCTTCTATATTGTATATTTAGCTTGATAAAAGGAAGCCAGTCTGCATGGAAGAAGTGTGCAATTGAAGTTCCTCAGCTGATATTTTATAAAAGCACAATTAAATGTCAGTACTTTACAAAGAACTCTTAAATCCTAAGACTGAATCTCGCCTGTTTTTACTGGTAGCAGAGTACCAAACTGTAAGCAGGACTGAGCAGGATCTGACTTTCCATCACAGACAGTTAATAATTAAATCAAACATTATATTCAACAATAGAACATATGCATCAGCTTCTTTCAAATTGCATTTCCTTCCTGTTAGATCCATTAGTGTAAACCAGACTGCCTTTAGAAAACCCCTTATTGCTGCTGTCTTTCAGCACAGTTCCTGAAATGGATAATGTGGTGCATATTATGGGCAATTACACAAAACTCCCCAGTGACAGGGTTTTAGAGTTTCAGAATAAAACAGCTGGAACTACAGGGCTGTAAACTAATCGGAAAAAGAGACAATAGTAACACATTTAATGCACATTGTTAGAACATGGACAAAGGCTAGATGTGAAATACTACATATCACTATACCTACTGTATTGCATAGCATCTTCACTGCAAAATCCTGTTTAACTCTTGAAAGACAGGGCAGTCCAAAGCCAAAGATTTCATCATGAACAAATGCATGCACAGCTCTATAACCTGAGCTCATTTGAAACATTAGGGGAAGAAGCCTTGATCCAGAGCCATGGTTTTCTCTTAATGTCAGTGTAGTTTGAATCAAATCCAGAATAATTTATTAATGAATGCATAATGAAAATATACCTACATATGCTAAATTATGTCTCTATCCCTCTTTTACTGGTTCAATATACTGAGAATTTAGAATTTGTGTGGCAAAAAATTGCATTTGCTCTTGGATATATCTTGGATATTGCCACAATACATAGTGTTTGATCCTCCATCAGTTTAAATTGATGGCAATGCTCCCATTAATTTTAGTAATACAGCAGTGAATATTTAGAATAGCACATGCATCATTTAAAAGCACAATGACCGTGATTACATGTGTAATCACAGTAATTGTGCACACAATTACTGGTTGGGTATCTAACTGCCTTTCAAAAATCAGTTGCTCTACTTGCATGTGTACTCACAGCAGTCACTGTGCAAATGCAGTGCAGCCTGGAGCATCCCCACCTCTGTGTTTGCCCCTGAAATACTACAGGGGAGAGCTTGTCTGTGGTTGGAGTGATGTAGCATAGAGAAGCATATGTTTACGCTGCAGTGGTTTTAACAATAAATAAGAAAGGAAGAGAAATGGCTGCAGTGTCTCTTTGGGAAAGTAAAAATGTGAAATTACTTCAACTAATTTTTCAAAAGGACAGAGACTGATTTGCAGCAGCTCCTGTCTTGTGAGCTTCCTTATCAGCAGTGTTCAGTAGGCATGGGCACATTAATGTTTTGTAATGGTATAGCAAAATGATCAAATAATATATCAAATAACAACACCATACTAGAATAAAACAAACAACCAAAACAAAAACAAAAAAAAAATTAAAACAAAATAACACTGCGTAAAATTTTGCAGCTTAAAAAAATTCAGAAAACAATAAAGTTTTGACATACTGCAGTGAGTTTCTTTGAATGCAGACCCCAAGAACAAACTGCTGTGGCTCACTGTAGTTTAAAAGGTGAGTCCTTTTGCTCAGAAGGTTGATTCCTATAGCTGCAGAGGTATAGAAAACACATCCTCCCTAGACAGGGATAAGACTTCCATCCTTTTGCTCAGTAAAATGGTAGCTGAAAAAGTTTTACACAAACCATTTTGTCCAGCTGTCCCCCACGGTCCTGGCTTCCCTCCTCCCCTGGGGCATGGCGCATGTGCTTTGCTTTCCTGGTAACAGCTCTGTGACCCCCAGTGGAGGGGAGGGATGGAGGAGCTGGGCAGGCTGGGCTTTGTGCTGCTCCCAAGGGAGCGCTGGGCCATGAGTCCACATGAGGGAAAGCAGGTGTCAGTTAACAGCCAGAAAGGAACCTCTTACTGGGGAGGAAAGGGCCCGATTCCAGGGGATGGGAGCCCTGGAGCTGCCTTAGAATGGGAAGTAGCCCAGCCCCTCCAGGAGCCCCCCTCGCTGTGCGGTGACAGCCAACAGCGCTCGCTCCAAGGGGCAGGACAGGATCCCCAGCAGCCCTGACCCTATGGGAAAGGCAACTGTCTTTCCAGGTGGAAGAATAAAAAATTGGCAAGGAATGAAAAATGAACTTTTTCTGATGCTGTCAGTGGCTGGAGGAGGGAGGCTGGACTGGGAGGCCTTCAGCAGACGACACGTTGTATGTTTACACGCAGGAAAGGAAAAAACCTTGCAAAATGTGCTGGGGCAGATGTAATGGTTGCAAATCACATGTGCTGTCTAAATAAGATCTGAATATCAAATGTTGTAATGTTAGACAATATCTGGGTCTTGACTTCCCTTGTTTTAGAAGTGGAAATTTTGAGGCTTATCCTGATATGCAGGATTTTAGTCACATCAGGGTTTGGGAAGTTTGGTCTTGGGCTCTGGTGTGCTGAAAAGACAAAAAATGTACAGTCTCTGTCAGGAAGAAAAGGGAACAGTGATGAGATGCTTGAAAAATGTTTCTTCTGCTACTGGAAAGCTTCAGCACCTTTCCCTTCAACAGAATAAGCTTGTAGCTGAGCTCAGGGCTAGGGAGCATTGCACTGCATGCGTGGCTGTGCTCCCTGGTTTCTCACAGCCCATGGCCACAGTGGCATAACATGTTTTCAGAATAGCTTTGTGTAAGTTAATCTAGATAGCATGTCCTGTTGCCTCTGCACAAATAGCTGCTAAATAGTTTTTTAAACTTTATTGAAGCACATGGTTCCTTTCTTGATTCTCTACAACAATCCTGCTGATTGTTGTAGCAGATTCTCTTCTTAATTTCATTAGAATAAATGTGTAGTGACCTCATTGATGTCCAATCAGAGGGGATTTCAGCTCTCTGCAATGTCTTGGATCTGCAGTCTTGTACACAGGAGCTGTTCATGTAGACTAAATTCAGTACAGAGCATTAAATGCTGTCTCTTTTGTAATTAACATCAGAGAGGTATATGAAGCCTTGAAGCTATGAAATCCCCTAAGTCCTGTAGAAAATGTTTCTTTATACAGATCTGAAGTGATATTCAAAGGAATTCACCCTAAAAGATGGAGAGTTGCTGGGACGTGAAGAACATAAGGCTCTAAGAGTGTATGTTGAAGAAAAGTTCCCTCAGAAGTATGCATTTAGTCACCTTTGGTGACACATGCTGCCTTGCCTGCCACCTCTGCAAGCGTGGCCTCACTTTCACTGTTGTTGCAACATGTGTCAAACGAAATGAAAACAGAGATTTGGGAAAGGATATAATTAACCTACTTGTAAACATTAACCTTAAATATCTTGCTAATTATCTCACTAATTTAATCACTGCAGATCTCAAACTTGTTTGTTAAATATTTAATTCTGCAAATTGTTTTTGATACAGAGGTGTGGGGAGCTCTCTGTGAATGTAAGTTACTTTGTAAAACTCCGTAAAACCATTGTTATGCTCACGCTTCATTGAACAAACCCTGCTGTCAACAAGACTTTTAATGGAAATCACAAGAAATTGTGCCCCGAGGCAAAGAGATATAGTGACCTATTATTTTAAAATCTAATGAACACATTGAGTAAAGCCCAGGATAAATTTCTTCCTGCACATCTTCAGGTTTGATCCTGTAGGAGTCTAAACTGGAAAGCCCTGGGTTTCCTTGTTCCTTTGGCTGCAGTGAAGCAACACAGCTATTTCATACGCATTCACCTCTCGAGTAACTCAGCTAAATTATGTCCTTGATTTTTAGCCTTTTTTATCAAGTCACTACCTTGTGCTACAAGGAACCTAAAAGGTGTCTAGATGCTCCAGTTACAATGCCACCCAAAGTGCCTATAATTATTCCTGAGAGTAAGCTCTTGAATTTGGTTGTGTTTGTTGAGAAGCTGCCATCTCTGTGCTTGTTTCTTCCTCCCTGATGGGAAGGGGGCCGTGCTTGTGCTGCCTCCTGCAAACGCCCACGGCACAGCCAGGCACTGCGAGGCAGGGCCGTGGGGACACCTCCCTGTGCTGAGGCTGGGAGACCAAACAGGCAGGCTGAGGGTGCTGGGGAACACCAGGTGGAGTGGCCAGCTAAACAGGGACACACTGGGGAACATCCTGGATGGAGCAGATGGCTAAGCTGGGACATGCCCTGGAGGCTGGAGGCACCCAAATCCTCTGTCCCATGAGAAGGCAGGGCCCCTCAGCTGTGCACTTCAGCCAGCCCTGTGTTTCAGGCTGTATCCCTGTGGCAGTTCTTTGTCAGTGTTATTTTCTCCATTTTTGTTGTATTTGTCTTTTTAGTTGAGGAAGAAGGTGGAAGACCAGGACTCACGTTGTGCTTCTGCACTGTAATTCTTGCTATCAGAGGAAGGTGCAAAGATATGTTAAATCCAGGTGACAGCTCACAGCAGACCCGTGACAAGAGCCATTTGATTAGTTAGTGTCCATGTAAATACCTATTTGGGACTATATTACTACCTTATCATATATTATTTAGAATTTCATCCTGATTATCTGTGGTTATTTATTACACACTAACATAGTTGTTAGTTCAATAAAAAAAAAAATTTCTGTGAATTTAGCTGAACAAAGCTCTATTTGTTCTTGTTAGTTATATGAAGTCTCGTTCTTTCTATGCATTATCTCAATTACTGGGCATTTTTCCCCTTCATTTACTCCAAAAATTACTTCAATACTAATGAATACTGAAAGAAAGCCAAGACAGGATGAACTTTTGGACAACTTATGCAAACACGACAGATGATAATAGATTTACTATAAACATGTCAGGCACAAAAGACTGGACTGCTTTTTACATACAGTGATACTGGAAGAGATTTATGGATATTTTCAACTGTTCATTAAAGAGAAAAATATTTCGAAACTATAGGCTCTATCCTTTTATCCATTTTTGCCTTCCAGGCTGAGTTGCAAACCTTTGATGTTTTCTTCACCAAAAAATAAAAGTAGTTATGAATTTATTTCTTCCAAGTACTTTCATTTTTGTGTCATTTTACAGTTTTTATTGCATTCCTGGCAGTCCAAATTACGGTGTTTGGAGAGCACCTAGAGCCCACAGCTCTGAGTTTTCTGAAAATAAGGACTAAGGTCACTTAATGATGCTTTCTGACTGCTGTCTTTTTTCTTCTCCTTTAGTAGTAAAAGGTTAATAAAATTTCTGAATACTTTATCTGTTAGACCAACCAACCAGTTAAAGGTTATCCTATCCTAAATGACTGGAAGCCGCTTGAATTGATAAAAGTTAACATGAAATAGTACCTGTTGGATCAGGTTAATAAAAAGCAGTCTTAGACATGAAAATCATGTATAAATATGGTTCCTGTAGTTGACCCAGGTATCAATTCTTACAGCCAGATAGGCGTATTCTGAACTGTTTATTGTCAGAGTCTGCTTCTGTGCCCTTACAAATCAATAGTAAGCCTTGCTTTCAACTTCAGTGCAACTGATGTTGGCAGTCAATGATTTTGCAAGATCAGTTCAAGATACTGGAATGGTTTCATGGAATTGTTGGATTCTTTCTTTCTAAAATAGTGTTAAACTTGTAAGTAGGAATTTAAGGAACTTAAATGTGAAAATATATGCTCTTGCACTGCTTCTTAAAACCAGAGTTTCTTGCCAAATCTATCAAGTCAAAGCAGTGCACCAAAAGGATAGCAGGAAGGATTGTGCAGTGCTTGAATATCTCATCCTGCATACTCACAGTGCTGAGCATGCCCTCATTTTTGAATAGATGGGGAAAGATGGAGAAAGAGCAGATTTGGATGGAAAATAACAGTTTTCATTGCATCCTTAGAAGGATATTGGCAATTTTGTAACAGAATGATTTGAGCATTCTGAGACCCTTCAAAGGAAGGCAGGAAGCTTAATAAAGGCTTCATTTTGGAAAAATGGATAGTAGACAGCAGTATTTTAGTATAGCTTAGATCATTATTTTTAATGTCTTTTTTCTCCCNAAATGTAGGTAGGTTTCTAAGGCCAGATCATCATTACTTCTGTGTCCCTGATTTAAATCTGCAGTAAAACATTTCTCCATTTAGTTTGGTGCTTTTGTGTCATATTTCATACACTAGTTGTCTCTTAATTAAATCCATGATGGCCCACCAACACAGACTATTAAAATAACTATACTTTGCACTTGACATATTTATGAGACAGATTCATAAGAGTATAGACTGATACTTGAACTACTCACTGAGAAATGCTAATAAGATTATGATGAAGGTAAGATTAGAACATTCGTCTCCTTTTCGCTTCTCTCTTCTTTATAGGAATTTATTTTTATAACTGCAATTCACTATTTCTATTCCAGGCTCTTTGATGTTGTTGTATATACCAACAGTTCTTTCTGTGTTGATTTATTGTGGCAATGAAGAGTGGGAAACTGCTAATTTATACCACACCAGCAAAGTGCATAACTGTTGTGTTCCTTGAAGTATGAATGCTTGCAGACGTCTGTAAACCTTCGCATGGGACTGACGTGTTCAAGATAATACCTTTGGAATTGGGTGATGAAAAATATGAACAATGGTGAAGCGTCAGGGTGTTTTACCTTTATTGCTTTACTACTTCAACCCTCCTGTTGGTGTAGAGCAGGCCGAATCTGCTCCTGGAGGAGGGAGGAGACAGTGGCGTTGTGCCCATGACCCCTCAGTGCCTGTTTCTGTGCCCGTGACCCCTCAGTGCCCGTTTCTGTGCCAGGCAGGCTGTGGCCTTGCCCACTCCACAGCCATGGCAGATGCAGAAGAGTGTTCTGAGCTGAGCAGCTGCTCTGAGTACCTTGACTGTCACTGCAGCATTGGAAATGGCCTGGGTGTATGGTGTCCGTGGGTAAGGAAAACAGAAAAACAAGAAAATGCCCCAGTCATATCACTTGAAAAGCTGCTAGACATATGCTAAGATTTAATCATTCAGGTGTATGGTTATCTTGGAATCGCCTTCTTAGCATTATTTACTTACAGAGTTTGTGGTATAATTAGTTTTTTAATTTTCTTAGTAATTTGGATGTGGAAAGTTCAAGGAACTCCATGTTTGAGAAAAATGTTGCTAGAAGTAAAAGAGCTGCTCAATGAAAATCATCACAGATTTCTATCATTCTTCAGGGCTGTGACATTCACATCTTAGGGACCTTTCCTCTCTCTGTATATTTTTTTTCCCATTCACATTCTTTAATGGAAGAGCTTCTGCTCATCACTGTGTTGGGATCCAGGTGTGGGTACAAATGGAAAGGTCTCTAAATACCTGCAGCTTGAAAGGACTGTATTTTATAAGTGGGGGTCTATAGAAAGCCATGTCTATGTGATGTTCATAAGTTCTGGAGGATAAATACATTGCTGTGCTTCATCCTGGCATTCTCCATGAATGCAACAAAAGCATCAAATGCTGGGATTTAATTTAGAAATAAATACAATATTAGAAAGTAAGAATAATAAAGTTATATTAAATATTTCATCCTCTACAGAAATAAACCAGCTACAGTTCAGGGAGCTTCACTAAACACATTAAATCTAATAAAATCGCCTACACGTACTCCTGACACTGGTAGTAATTAAAATAACTTGTTTCAAAAAAACTGGTCCTATACATGAATACTTATTGGCAATTATTTCTAAGTTCTTCAAACCAAAGATAAAGTAATTTGATTCACACACAATGTTCTTGTAAACACGGTTCATACTGGGTTTTATATGCAGCTTAGGACTGTTAATTGCCATTTTGAGCCTCACAGTAAAATAGAGTTCAATATGTCGCTTTTTCTGAAGTATTGAGAAATGTTTGAGAAATGCTTGTCTTAGTCTAATCAACTGTGAATAATTTATTTCTGAGTACTACTTTTCAGTATAAATGGATCTGACTTTTGTCAGAGCTTCTCAAGTCTAATCAACTTGTTACATTCATTTAATTAAGGAAATCTGTAGTGAAGTGTGAAGTCTATATACCAAGAAGCTTTTTTGTTGTGCAAAACTGGTGTATTTTCATTGTGAATATGATTGTGATTGTTCATACTGATGGGTAGCCTCTACTAAAGAAATAATTTTTTTTTTCTATACATATGGGTCAAAATGAATAGCATATAAACTATTTTCTGAACCGCTTCTCTCATGGTGGACCCACCACCCAGCTTCCCAAATTCACACAGCAGTAGATCAGGAAATTCTCATTTCTGGAAAGAGTATGAGTACGTAAGTGTTCCTTCATGTTCCAAAGGGGAGGAAGATATAACAGAGGTATAACATACTAGAGTGGGCATAAGAGACTGACTTTTTAGTCACAGTTAGCCGGAAAAAGATCATCACACTGGAAGATTAAAGCACTGGCACAATGGATTATGGTCAGGATCTGCATGCCACAGAGTCACCCACAAAGTGGTGAGCTAAGGGGCTGATTCAAAGTCCTGTGTTTCCCAACCTTACATAATTTGTTCTCCTTTCTCTGAGAAATCAGCATTCTAGGAAGGGAATTGCTGGTACAGTAAAGGGCTTTTATATCATATGTGCATTTGTTTTTAAAAGACCCTATATTTATTTGTTAATAAATGTTCAGAAGTCCATAATTCCCCTTGTATTTATGTGATATGAGGAATATTTTTATTAGAAATATAGAAAGGTACTGTGGAGATGGATTTTTTTTTTCTCCTTATCCTCAGACAAATTCTTCAGACTCAGAAAAAAAAAAAGTCCTCAACCCTGCGTTAAAATACTGTCCAGTGCTTATGGGTTGGTTTTTTTGTTTTTTTTTTTGTTTTTTTTTTAAATCATCAACAATGTCCTTGACAGGATGTTTCTTTCCATTAGTTGATTAAAATAGTTTATTTTTGCCTACAGCATCATTACTTGAAATGTATTTTTTAACAAGAAGCAGATGTAGCCATGTCTTGCACTGTTTCTCTTTGCATGGTTTCTGATACACAAGTGAATCACCACCTTGGCAAATCTTCCAATGGAGAGGGAGAAGGAAAGGTGAGTGGCTCAGCAATGGGCTGGGGGGGATTGTGCAACAGTACTGCAGAAAGTTGGAGGCAAAACATACAAACCTTCAAGCAGCAAGCTGTCAGAGTGGAAAAAAAAAAAAACAAAACTCTGGAATTATCTGCCTGCCATTGCTGTATGTTTGCTCTGACAAAGGAGGAAGTGGATTTTGGCATTTTATTCAGATTGACAATTCTAATGTTTCAGATAGAGCATGGAAGTGGAGAGTAGCTGATCCTAGAACATTAGACAAGGTTGCACCCCCATGAACTCTCATTTATCCTCTCCTGTTATAAGGAGAACATAAGAAGTCCAAGTCCTTGAGATTTATATTAAATTTCTTTGCTTCTTGTCCCATCCATGTTTGATGGGGAGCTGAAATCTGTATACAAAGCCTATTTCCAAATCTAGGGGTCATTTCGAGCAATAGTTGTAGAACAGGTACCTTCCCATCCCTTGGCACAATTTTTCTAAGGAATAGTGTCATCTAATGATAATGGGGTCTTTCACTAGAAAATCTCAAATTATTGGCCATGTGACCTTATATTCAATAAATATTTATTTGAGAATCATAGGTTAATTAATTTCTATTGCTTCTGTTTTAATTCTATACATGCTTATATGATACAATTAGAGAAAAACACAACCAGCCACGAGTAAATGTTGCTCATACAAAATGTTTCTATTACCCTTTACTTTTAAAACCATTAATAGATTATTAGGAGATATAAACATTGGAGACCATGGTTCATATTTGCATGTTAATGAAATCCATGAATTATACATTATTTGCATGGAGAGTACTAGAAACAATATTCCTCCTTTCTAATAGCTATAAAAGCTGGAGGTTTCCTGGAGCACACATCACATCCCCTCTGCAATACCTTCTAATAGAAAGAAAGAAATCCAGCTTTTCAAAGCAATCTCTCACGAAATGAAATAGATTTGTTTGTGTTGCTTTGCAACACACAAGTGTGACAGTTCATTTTAAACAAAATAGTTTTAATAATGTCATTACTAATATCTATTTGGTCATCTCTCTGAAAAATGGTGTTTTAATAGGAATGTTTCATTTTAATAAATGACAGAAGAGGCAAGCTGCCCTGAGTCAGCAGGAAGTGGATATACACCAGAGAACAGGCTGATTGTGTTAGATTCATCCAGAACATTGAACAGCACACAGACAGTCCAAGAAAAAGCAACTGGCTGTATTCAAATGATTAGTCTTACTGCTATGCTGTAGCACAGATTCACACATTCTTCTATTATTCCTTGACCTTCTGCCAAAAACTCCCACTTCAAGTAATAATTAGAATTAGTGTTTCCAGTGCATGCTTCCATCTTCCTAACAAACAGTAATGAAATGTGGCTTTTACAAAATATGCAGTTAATTAAACTTTTTTTTTTTTTTTTAAACATTGTTTGATTAATACAGTTCCCCTGTGCTAGCCCCTCATTATGCCTGACTACCTGGGATTGGTGTATCGAAGAAAAAGCATGATCAATAGGCTGAGAGAAATTTCAGAATTTTGCACTTTAAAATTTCTTCTGCCTTTACATTTTTTTTTTTCATTTTGTTTATGTCTTGGAATAAACTGAAAAGACAGCCTTTATTTGTAATCCTGATTTTTTTTTTTTTTTTTTAAGTTGAGAACAGTATGTGTATTATATAACAACTCTACAAATACCCTCAGCATGAATCTGAAGAACACATATATCAACTGCTGCAAGAAAATCAGTGGATTTCTGGGTGAGCTTTTTGAAGAGGTGTCTCAGCACTGTATTGCTTAATAACACTATGCAAATAGATATTCTGATTTCATTTTTTAAAATATTATTTAATGCTTTTTTACTGTCTTCCTTAATTATCCAAATGCTGAAGAAGTATAGTCTTTTGATTGATGAGAGTTCCACCCCTTTACCCACACCCCTGCAGATATGAGGCTCCACAGTTTAGTACCATAAATCACTGTGATTGTATAACTTAACTACTGTATGATCAGAGATCACATGCAGTGGTAGCCTGGATATGCATTCATCCTTCGTTATGAATGTTTTAGGGCTAAATTTATTCTCGATGTTTGGAGAAATATCAGTTTCTTCACTTAAGAAAGCAATGCATTTTAAATAAGCAATTCTTGCAACAACTGGAAATAATCACGAAAGTCTTCTATTTGCAATCTTCATTAATATGAGTTATTTCATCACTTTAGGAGAAATCTTTTCAGAGGAAAACAACAATTAAACCCCTCCCCCCAGGCTCTGACAGCTAAGGATCTATGGATCAGCCATTTTAGTAATTAACCACAATTCCTCTGATTTGTGAATTTCCAGATGATGAGGCAGGAAGCGAGTTACATCTTGGGGAAATTGCCCTCGGGAGAGAGGAAAAACTATTGCGAGGTTGACAGCACAACCTTGTACCAGCACAGTTTCCCTTCCCCAGTGGTTCAAGGAGTTCCAAGCACCCTCCTGTAAATCATCAGCTCACATCTATTTATTATCTTCCAGCCCAGTGCACAACACTATCTGTTACACACGGATACCAGCAATATTGCAAGGTGGACTCAAGGGATAAAAGACAGCAAACCCTGCACACCTCCTATGCCTGAGTCACACCCACTATAAAGCCAGGCTCTCTTCATAAAGCACACGCTGTTGTCAGAAATGAAACAATATGAACTGTTATGGTTCAGAGTTGGGTTTTTTTAGTGTTTCTCCAATATGCTTGATGTTATCACCTTGATATCTTTGTGTTATTATACAGAGACAAAATTTATCTGCGTAGTAATGGACAAAATGCCTATGAAAATATTGCTATTCGTTCAATGATTGTTGTTATATTTGGAGTAGGCGCCAGCTTCACTCTGCAATGCTTGTCCTGGAATATCAATAAATAAATCATAAAAGCCAATGCTTCAAATATTGAAAAATTCACACTTCAAACTGTGTTTTGAACTATACTGAGAGCAATGCCTCAGATTGTCCTTTTGCTTTATATGAACAGAGGAAATTCAAAGTAGGAGGAAGTCTCTCCTGGGATTTGGCATAGGGGAGTGCCACAAACCATCAGCCTTCCTGTCTCTGCTGTGCCAACGAAGCCTCTCCTGGGATGTACCATGAGAAGCAGACAGAGTGTCTGGGGAGTTAATGTGGCTTCAGATGAAATTATCTCCTGCAGAATCCATCTTGCCTGTTGTTTGAGTGCATGCAGAGGATCCAGGCAGTGGTGAGTAGCCAGGCCATAGCAGGGCAGGTGGAGGCTCAGAGAAAAGTAGAAGTATCTTCCTAGGACTCTGTTAAGTGAAGTTTCTTGCACCACAGACTCACACTGCTGGTGAAAATAGGACATCACGCCTCTTTTTCTCCTTCTGTCTGGAGCCCAAATTCGGTAAGAGAAAACTCACTTAAGTTCCCACCCTGTTGCCCATTTCATTCCTCACTAGTAACAGATATCTAAATGTTATGGTGTGATTGACAGCATTAAAAGGAGAAATGAGGGCAAATGTCCTTCCAAAACGTACACTTTAGTTCAAGCACGAGTGTTTGGGCTGATGCCCAAGTTGCAGAATGACTTTCTATGGTTTGCATTGTGCGGGGGACCACTAAGCAATTCTAATGGTTCTTTTTCTTTTGCTTTAAAAGCACTGATATTAGCTAAAAGCTAGAAGTGGAAATGGTATTTTGTAGTAATTGTAAATGCAAAGCTAGACGAGCACTGGAAGTCACTCAGGTACATCTATTCAAAGGCCAGAAGAAAAAGCACTGCAGGTATTCAGTGCTTTATCTGATTAGAAAACAGCCTGGCACAGATGTGATTTCTGCTCCATATATCAAGCCATGGCAGGCTTTTTATGAAAGCATCTGAAGTAAAATAGGTTTTGGAACATAAAAAATGACAAATTTGGAAAAATATCTATATGCCAGATGGGTGTAGGAAGAATCCTTGTGACAAATATATTATTAAGGGAATATGCATAAGGAAGGAAACTGCACCCAGTTCTTCCAGGGATGGACAGGCAGGAAGGTAGCGTCTCACTGTGTCTAATGTATTCTCATCTAATCTAAATCTAATTAATTATGTTGCATCGCTGACATACAATCTAGGCACTGCACACAACAATGGAAGGCTGCGCCGGGGCTTCGGGAGGGCTGGCGGTCGCTTCTCCCTCGCCGCTTTTGCCGGGGCAGGGAGAGCTCATCCCCGCCCTGCTGCCGGCCCGGCCCCGGGGCCGCTCTCGGAGGGGCTGAGCGCAGAGCGCTCCGGCGCGGCTTCTCCTTGTGTTTCCAGACGGAACAGGGACGTTTTGGCAGCCGCTGCCTTGCTCCGCTCGTGCTTTCGGAGCCGAGTTCGGTCTCAGAGCCGAGTCCCGCAGCGCCCGGGAAGACAGCTCAGCGCACAGCTCCCGGCCCCCAGTGTGGGAAAGGCTGCTGTTATCTGGAGCTCGCCCACCTGAGCTCCCCGCTCAGAGCACATGGCGCTGTGTGGGACAGCTCAGCGCTGCAAGGGCTGCGGATACGCGGCACAGAGAAAAGAGGCTGAGCTCTGGCGCCAGGGGGATCCTGGACAGGCAGCAGCGCTGGGGCCGTGCCACAGCCCGGCCGTGGGGCAGGGCTGAGAGAGGCGGCCCCTGGAAACTTCGGCTTTGCCTTGTGGGGCCGCTAGGATCCTTCAGCCCGTCCATGCGGGCCCGGCACCAGCCTGTAGACCCTTGAGGAAACATCGCTGGTCGCTTCAGGGCAGTCAGAATTGCAGCTTTAGTTTAAGTAACCCAGAAAAACATGCGAGCTCTGGGCCAGCCACTCCCATCTGGGGCTTGACCAGAACTGACGAGGTGGTAATAGCAGCCCGAGGAGCTGCAAGGACATATTACACACGCTGATAGGTTTCGGCCTTTGGTTGTTCCCAAAGATGGGATAGCATACCTGGTTTGGATCCAAGGTGTGAACGAACTAGCCGTGATTAATGTGTTCAGAGCAGAAACAGAAGTGGAGGTAGGTAGGGTAGTACGGCAATCGTATCATTTGGCTTCACATAATTTGATTTTGCTGATGCCTCATCCACTATCTGATTACTCTTTTCCTATTTAAACCCAGCCAAACCAGGAGGCTTTTGCTCACAGGCTTTTAGTACTATTTTATTTGGCAGTTATGGAATAAAAGAATTTTAGTATTGCCTTAGAATTTCTCCTGACATCTATCACAACCAATCCAGCTCATATGTGGGTGAACTGTGTTTTGATCCAATTATAAAATTCTATTGGAGTCTTGTTACATTCTTATCCCATGTGCATGTTGAAAAATTTAAGAGCAAAAGAAAATTCTACAAAATGTTTCTCATTTACTGTAGGCTTGGAGACACAAAACAGCATCACACAGTCATTTGTGGAGGCTAATAGCAAACTAGAAAAACAACATCTTCTTCAGGAAAAAAAAACCCACCCTGTTAACCAGCAGCAAGACTTAGAGGGAGAATAGTACAATCTGTGTATAGATATTACTGACAAACATCTTTTGGAGACATAGACTTTTGTTAATTGTAGCAATGAAAACTTTGTTGATGTTCATCCCAGAAGTTACTATGAAAAAAGGATCTGCCAGTCTGAAGACATTTTGGAGAGTGCATAAAAATGACAAATATGAAAGAACCCAGACATGAAATGACCAAGGTAACACATAGCTAATGTCCCGATGGATTGCAATGACTGTAATACTTAAAAATGAAGATACTTTACACACTCTTAGTATCTCCAGCAAAAATACATTATTAAATCAACATCCCATGCACTATTTGATTACCATGATGGAGAAGTTGATCTAGGATATTTCTGTCTCCACACTTTCATTGTCTTCAGGCTACAAAATATAATAAGAGGAATTAGGTGTCTTCCTTGCTCATCAGCTGTAGAACGCCATGCAGAGGCATAGCTCCACAGACAGAGTGCTGCTTCCTGGAAGAGGAAATACACTTGCTCCAAAGCTTTCTGGCTCAATCCTGGTGGAGTCTTTCATGCACCTACAACCAGAATCCCCATCTTAAAGCCGGGAGACACCAGGACCAAGCCAGCAGCTCTGGGCAAGAGCCAAGCAACAGTGGCAGGGCCAGGGCCAATTCTGGAGCTCAGACTTCAGGTGAGAGCTGTTCAGCCACATGGAAAAGCCAACATCTCTTTGACTTTCCTAAATACTGCTTGGAATTCATCCCTTTCAGGTCTGTGGGGATCCTGTGGCTGCCCCCAGGAGCAGATGCTGGGTGGCACTGCTGGGATGGACCTCTCTGCCTTGCCCAGCCAAGCTGTGCCCTCCAGGTGAGCCCCAGGCCACTGTGCCCCAAGGCAAGGCCATGCTGGGCGTGGGCAGGGCACGGGTGGCCCTGCAAGGTGCTGGCCACAGGTACCCTGCACTGCTGGGCTGGCTCAGCTTGCCCATGCTGGTACTGTGAGTTGTGCAGGGAGAGGCTGGGAGGGGAACACCCAGTGGTCACCAAAGCTGAGCAACCCAGCTATGCGCAAGGATGAGGGGTGCATGTGTGCTCATAAGCCATGTTGGGTCATTCCCAGGGCTTTCTGCCCTTGGTTGCATCAGTTTGGTCTCTCAGTGATTCCAGTAGCTTAATAGTTAGTCCCCTTTTTGTTATTTCTAGGGTACAGACAAGTTGTTGGTCCCCCATTCTGGAATGCTTTCTGTGTTTCTGCACTCCATGGGAGGCTGATAAATGTGGCACTTCTCCCCATGGCTTCCCCTGGTCACTCTGAGTCCCACCATTAAGCTCTGACACAAAAATCTGTTTAGTCACAGAGGCAGATTGCTTCCATGAAGCACAGAAATGTAATTTGCCAGTACTTCAGCTACGATATTAAATACTAACATGAAGTTCCTTCCCCTTTTCAGTTCTTTATAGCAAAAAATACTTGGTGTGAAATCTTGTTTCTACAAGGGTCAATGATAAAATCTGCATCAGTGACAGAGCAGCTTCTGCCCTTCCTATGGTGAGTGGTTTTATTGGTTTTGCATTTAAAGCTGTTCCAATGCATCAGTGCTTTCATTGCCAGTCCAGAGCACTCCTACACTCGCAAAGCTGGTGAAGAGGTCATCTCCATATTCCCCTCACCCCGGTCATGTCCCAGGCAGCAGGACAGCCCTGCTGGGTTTATTCTCCAGTGGCAATGGCCAGTGTTTCAGCTCTGAGGCAGAGCACACTTCCAGGAGCAGCCGTAAGCCAATATGCCTCACCTCAGGCTCCAGCCTGCTGTAGTTAATCATTAAATAATTCTCCTGGTGATGTTATCCAGTGCTGATAAATTACGGATTTCATTGTTTTGCCTGGAGCAGCTTTAAATTGTATTAATTTCATTGAAGATTGACACTGGCTTTTATTTCCTTTTGCTGCTGTTTTGTCCTGTAAAGCGACACACACTACAGACTTCAGATTGCTCACATAATTGGTACCATAGATTTTTTTTCTTATATTTGGAGAAAATTTTAATCAGAGCCTTTGAAATACCAAGAACTTAAGGATCAATAAAATACTTACGATAGCATATTAGAAGAGGAATATTACCACAAATCAAATAGCTTTAAAAAAACCTTATTGTTGACCATGTTTGTTTTACATGTGATCTCAGAATGATTTCTAATTTTATACAGCAGTGAATTTATTCCACCTACAATACACGTTTTTGACACAGGGTTTTCTCAAAAACTGAAGATAAAATACATTATACATCTTCCTGATGAGCCAAACTCTCTCCTGTGGAAAAGGAAAAAAAAATATCCCCAGGTAGTCCTACTCTTTTCAAGCAGAAGAAAAAAGCTGTTTTAAGTTAGTGGGATCTTGATCTGTTCTTTGCTGACAAATTCCACCTATTTTGGAACAATTAACATAACAGTTAAATGTGTATTGAATAAAGCATATGGAAAATTTTGGAGCTGTAATTTACAACTAAAAAAAATGATATTAAATAGCTTCTGTACCAGCAACAATGTGACACAATACAGTAGATTGTTGTAGTAAATAAGAGAAGGTTTTGATTGTGCACTATTTTAGCTCCCCAAGCAGAATGATAAGTTCAACTAGGAAATATTGAATAAAACTTCATATCCCCTCTGAGGCTCCATATCACAGCCAGTATTTTTAATAGAGGTCTTTCTCAATATTTTCACGAGGGTACCTGGGGTTTGCTTTGGTGGTGTTTTGTTGGATCTTTTTTAACACATGGTATAATGTAGTCTAAACCCCCACCTTGCTGTAAATGTGCACAGGCATTAATTGAACAATAAATGAGATGTCAGGTGCCCCAAGGCCTGATAGGTGTTAACGCCCCTGACCAGCCTCACCTGGGGCATCCTACCCCCTCCAGGCACTCATGATTTAAGCTCAACGCCTGGTACTGCCTTTTGTTCTGCAGTGCTGTTGGGTGGCTGGTCTCTGGCTCCTGGTCTGTGCACCCTGCTGATGTGGACTCTGGCCTGTGTATGAGCCTCTGGGCTTGGTGACAGAGCTGTCCTGTCAATATGGATCTGGCTAGCAGTCTGTAGAGTGTATCTCTACAGGGTTTTGACCCTGACCTGCAGATTATCCCCTAAGCTTGGCCCCCAGGCCTTTGTCATTGCTGTGAATGTGCCTGGTGTTGGGGCTTCTGGTTGAAGCTGCCCTGCTCTCCCCGCCAGATGCTTTGTGAATGGTCCTGATCCTGCCTCCCTGTCTGGCTGGAAGAAGATGTGGGTTAGGTGAGGTAAGTAAATACTTTATTAGAGCTTACTTAACCTTGAGGAACCTTCCCTGTCCCATGTCTCTATAACCTATTTCTTATTAGAAAGGCAAGATTTCTTAGGATAATAAAAAAGGAGCTATTGGAGTAATTGTTCTGCAACAGCTTTTCAGATCTAGTGTTCCAGATTTTTCCTCAGAGATAGGGGGTCAGGGGCTGCAGCTCCTGCAAGGATGCAGCTGGTGGCAGCCCAGCTGCCACAGCTGCAGCTGAGTTGTGATCTCCTTTGATCTCCTGTGTAGCCAACGGGTTTCTGTGGTACTCAGTGCTTGCTCACCTCCCTGATCTTGTGTCTATGTGTTCTAGCTATTGTTCAAAAATTTTGTAAATGAAAACATGAGCCTTCTGTTATCTATGTGTTTTGTGCAGGCTGTGGTAAGAGATTTGGGGTGGTGGTGGTTGGGGGCTGAGAAGAAGCTGGAGGGTTTGTCTTGGTTTCCTTATTTTGGGACAGAGTGTTTGACAATGAGTTGATCCAAATTGCATGGATTGCTTTAAGAGAACTACAGTGATTTGCAGCAAATGGCTCAAGTTAAAATTCTCCAAAATGCCTCCTCAATAAACATCCAGCTCTAAAGAAACCTGGGGCAGTGTTTCATACGTTTAGCAGAGCAACTTACACGTGTAGGCCATTTAAAGAAATGGGACAACTAAAGCCCCTTATGGTGCATTTCTCCAATATTTGGGAAAAAAATATGGAAAACAGAGTCACTTCAATGGCTTACCTATATTTTTGTTCAGCTCCATACAAGCCTTATCTTGTTTCCAGGAGGACAGAGCATGAAGACCTACAGGTTTCAAGCCTTACACTCAGTTAAGCTACTGCTTTGGCAGGTTTTCCAGTTGTCTTTAAAAAAAAAAACAAAACCACAACATTCTGTATTTATTTTGCCAGATCCTGATAGGGCAAGTTGGAAGGAGAAGCAAGTGTCTGCTTCTCCAGGATAGGTACAGGGTTCTCCTCCAGGGTATCTACAAGTGTATTTGGATGTGTGTCTGTTTAAATGTAGTATTAGTGTGAAGGTAATAGAAGAATATGGGCTTCATCCCACAAAGCCAGAGACTGGAGCACCTGCCAAATCAGATCCTTTATATGTGGGGCTTGATTGGAATAATCTCTGAATGTTTTTTGTTTCCAACTGCTCTACATAGATTAGCCTAGCAGATTAAAAAAACTTGTGGCTCCCTCCAAGTACTTGGGATAATATATTCTCATTTTAAAAGTACGGTTGAATATATTGAGTAAGGGAAAGAAAGGCATGAAATCAAGACTTTAGAAGCAAGGCAAAAAGTCACAATGTTTGTTTCATGATATATCTGGGATCTTACCACCTGGAGAGGTTTGAGAAGCATATCTTCCAAATAAAAATAGCAGAATAATAAAACAATAATAGTAAAAAGCAATGGTGAGGTGCTTCAAAAATCTACATTTTACAGAAGTGTAATCATGATTTAAAAATACAAAAACACTGTGACTCAAAAGAGGGAGAGCGTGGGTGTTTGCTGGGGATGAGTCAAAAGAGAAGAAATTTCAATTCCAGAAAGCAAATGCAAAAGATGAGGCTCTGTAAGTAGAGCCTGCAAAAAGGCAGACCAAATTTATGCATTTGTTCTGCATCCAGGGTTCACCTCCATGCTATGCAGAAGTCATTGATTAACTGACATTAGATTGAAATGGGGCAATTAGACGGAGTAAAATGTCTACAGCATAAATTATACAAGAAAAGTGTCTGAAGAGAGCCTCCCCTTTGTCTTTAAGACTTGCCAGCTGTTCCTTTTCTGCCTTGTGATTTTTACCTTTCCAGATAAGCATATTCCTTTCTCTAAATCAATCTGACGGAACAGAGCTAACTGTATATCACAGGGTACAGCTGTATGTCCAGATACATTTTTAATAGGTCAGCCAGTCCAGTGGCAAGATAGCACTGATTCATGTCAGCAGATGAGGAGGGAAATGATGCTGTGGAAGCACCTACAGTAGATACCGCTGCACACTTCCTTGGCCCTGATTACTTGAAACAGTTTGTCACATTCTTAAACTGAGACATGTGCTTTGGTGCCCTTTGTAGTCAGTGAATCAGGTGCTTAGTCTTCTACAGTATTGAAAATTAATTACAGGAGTTGGAAATCCTGCTGTTTTCCAGTATAAATAATGGAAGTAAATCACCAATTCATTGAAAAAAGAAAGCTGAGGCAGTACTGTGGCTATGCTAGCTCAGTGCTCTTTTCTCGTAACAGTGCAAAATGGGTTTAAATGCTTTTTTTGCAACAGGAACAATGAAAACTGGGTGGGATTTTTGGAAGTAGATTGCTTTAAGACTGCTCTTGTGGTCGTGGCTAACAGTGTGATCCAAAAACACCACAGCAATGAATTCAGCTTGTTTGTAAAGGAAACCTGCTCTTTGCCATGGTCCTGGGGTTGTGTGAGTCTGTATGCCATGAGCATGCTTCTGCTCTTCCTCTCATCCCACTGCCTAAAGAGCTGTGGGCTGTTAATGGAGCTGCCTAAACAAACCCTTCTACAGAAGCACAGAGTAGTTTGAGATGTATCTAAGCTGCCATTTTCAGCTGCAGTTTTTACAGCCTGTATCCATTTACCAAGTTGGGACCTGGCTGAATATGAATGGTCACAGCTAAGGCAACAGAGCCACACAGGTCTCTTTCATATCAGCCCTGGCCAGGGTCTAAGAGTGGCAGATTTGCACAGGCCCATCTTGTTGGGGATGTTTGATTTGTTCTCAGAGTTGTATTTTGCTGTAAAGCTGGTCTGAGCTCTGACAAGAGTGGGAAAGGCAGCCTGCCCTGATACACTGGGGAGTGAGCTGGGCATCTGTACAGTGCAGTGTGCACTGAAAGCCTCTGAAGGACTACAACAGGTTTGGCTTTTGTCTAGTTTACAGAAAGCAAGTCTTAGCATCCACCTGCTTGAACAAGAAAAGAAAAGATCACCTGGCTGTGCTATACAATGACATGCACTGGGCTGTTGTAAATAAACTGGGCATTGAGCATTTCCTGATCTTCTCTTTACTCATGATAACAAAATTAATGGGTGAGCTTTTCCAACATAGAATTATATGGAAACCTGTAGTGTGGTCATGTGAAATGAAGACTTGATCTTTTGTAAAGCCCAGGTTACTGTTTACAATATGGGGGAGGGAGGAATGGATGTTTAAAATTGCTTATGTTTAAAATTGGCCCCTGCAAAGTGCTTCAGCCAATAGTCAGTTTTGTGCTGTATGCAAGATTTGACAGTGAATCGGCCTGAACTGGTGGTACATGTTGGATGACCTCTTCAGTTTTGCATTTAACTTTCAACGTATTGTCCATGTAATAAAGTGGTATTTTCATCCTTTTTTTTTTTCAGAAAAGCAATTGCTTTTGTTTAGAATTGTATAGAAAAGCAATTGCTACTTGTGTGGTTCTAGCATGGCGCTGGTTCAGAGCCACACAAACCTGATGGTATCTCCCCACTTACCTGCAGCAATCAATACACAATTCCAGTTTTGTCAGTACTGCCTCAAACATAGGAATTCCATGGAAATCAGATGCTTATCCTATTTGTTCAAGTTTAATGTACTCAACCAAGCAAAAAGAAAACTAGGTGAACATTTGGCTAAGTGGCATTTACATTATTTTTTTGCTGGGCTTTATCTGACATGTCAGACACACACTTAGTATTTTATAGACACATCTCCCAGCCTTCACAAATGCAGATTTATGATTTTGAAAATATTTTACCTAAGCTGAGAGCATTTAACTTTTCATAATTGGGTTGAAGGGTTGTGCATATCTCACCCAGTCCAATCTGAAGAAAAAGTGAAATGTTTCCATTTTCCATGTATAGACTATGAAAAGGTGAAGGTTGACTCTAATGATAATATATAAAACATGAGAGAAATGTAAACCAAGCCATTCTCATATGTGCTTGTTCAGTTATTTCTTGGTGGTAAGGAGTATTTATACAGGGCTGAGGTTAAAATATCTGAATATCACAAAGCATGATGATTTTGTACAGTGAACTTTTATAACTCATTTGAAATGAACCTGTCAGTCATCATTAATGGTCTGTGAAACCCTATCCCAAGCTGGTGCCAAGTCTTTCCCACGGAAACATTGTGATAAGCTCTGCTGTGTTCACAGTAAATCAGGGAGTTTCACAATGAGCTACATGATAAGCTTTGCAGAATTGCACAGTAAATCATTCTGTTGAACAATTACACAGTAAGCCTCCTTAGTTTTTTCTTTATGGGAGAGTCTGTCAGTAATGGATAAAAGTCAATATTTATATTTTTATTCTGCTTCTACTACCTATCTCACATACAATTTATGAACACTTCTTAAGGTTGGTGGTAAGACTCTGTTAGCCTTGTATGCCTGCACATATATGATATAGTTAATGAAGTATTGGGGACCAGTGCACAAGGAGCCTGGAGAAGTCTAAAGGCATCACTGGGGCTGACTAGGTGATGGGAAAGGTACCCTTGGCTTTCAGTGGAGCTATGCCAGTTTACACTAGGTGGGCTGCTTTTGTCTCAGTGCTGGAAGCTATGTACTAGGATTTCCAATGTATGCAGAGATTCCCATCTGCTTTGCTCCACCTTGGTTTTCATTGTCCCAGTCAATTTTTTTCAGTCAGCATTTCTATAAGCAGTCTTTCCTCCTAAACTCTGTTTTGTTGGTTCTTGTGGTTTACAAGACCACTTCTCTCCCCACCAGCTCCTCTTATGTGACTTATTCTCTGCATCTATTTGATATAGGACCTATCTCAATTTATTTTTTACTCCCAAATTTTGGCACTTTGGCTGTCTCCAAGGCATCTCCTGTTGGTGTTCCCTTGTTTTTCAGCACTGCAGGCTGGAACTTACCTTCCTGCCTTTCATCCCAGGCTAATGCCTGGTGCCATTCCCTGCCTGTCTTCAGGGCTCAGACTTGTCTTGTTTGCTTTGGTTTCGTCTCCTCCTCCCTCCCCATGTCTCGCTGCTTCCTAGAGACTTGCAGGGCCTGTTGCCAAATGCTCCAAACATGCAGTTTGCATTCTTCTTCCTTGGCAGAACCTCCTAAACTCCCACTATTCCACCCTTTGTGTGCCACTTCAAAAAATGTGTACCTTCTAATCTTCCAATCTTGATGAGAAGAAACAATAATAAATGAATTTCCTGGTGCCATTTCAGCATGGTTCCTTCAGGTGTATAAACTGTTGGTGTCAGATTGTAGGAAGTGTCTGCCTTTCAAAGAGTGAGGAGTTGGGTTTCCTTGCATAGGAAGAGCTATCATGTACACCAGAGCTGCAGGAGCCAAATCCACATCTGCAGCACAGCAGAAAAGTTCCAGTGACATCAGGGGCTGTAGGTTTGTGCTGGCTGAAGGGCTGGCCTTGAGTGTGGACTGGGGAGTGTAAGCCAGGAGATAATTACTGAGACCCTATTACCTCTTTTGAAAACCCATTGCAGACACAGGAAAAAAAACCAAAAAAACCAAACCAGGAGAGGATCTCACTGAAAAATAATAAGAAATCTTGACCTAATAATTTGTGGCTTTAAAATGACCTTCACATTTGATTTATTGATGAATATATTGTTAGGAAAACAAAACAGGTTGATTCATGAACTTAGAGCGACTACTGTCTTCTAAAATCTTGGCACGAGGCATTATCCTGTTGGTGTACATGAGATCTGCTGATTTGCTAGATTTGTGGTAATCTATCCTATATGGTGGTGAAGTCAGGAAAGAGCTCAAGCCCCAGCCAGCCATGGTCTCTTGCAATCACTGAGAGTAAAGTTGGTGATTTCTTTTGTCTGTTTGACTTTGCCTTATTCTTTTCTATAGATGTTCAGTTGAGGTGGCTGTGAGATTAGGAAGAGGGAAGGAGAGGTGAGAAATATGGAGCCCTTTCTAGCCTTCATGCAGGGCAGATCATGTACAGCATACAGTGATAGTTTAAAAGCCCTCGAGAGGATGTCACAGGGCTCTAAAGTAGTAAGATATGTGCAGTATCAACACTTGCTGCCCTTATTTGAAATGTCTTAAAATGGGATGTGTACACTTGGCAGAAGAAGGCTCTGTAGCCTCAAAGAAGTGTGAGTAGGTTGAATATTACAGCTTTTTCTGTGTGGTGTGCATCTCTTGTGGCCAAACTACAGATTAAATCCTGTCTTGCAGGCAGTGAAAATACTGACACGTGCTGTTTTATTAGCAGCCTCCAAACAAGGCACAGAGCACAGCTGCTCCCCTTTTGTAGGGGAGATGCCTTGTGCTGGGGCTCAGGAAGCCTGAAGCTTAGGTTTGTGATTTGGATGTGTGTGTTTGTAAAACATGATGGGGGAACTCAGAAGGCTCTGGGAAAACTGCACTGGGATGAGGCTGTCAGCACAACTACCAGACCTATATGTGACCCTCACACGTACAAATGTAATGTATGTATTTGCACTAGCTTATTAAAGCAGACATTTAGAGTCCAGAGATAAATTTGCAAAAAGGTTTCATACTTGGGAGCTGGGCCTTTGAAGCTGTTGTTCCTCTCTCTTGTAAAAATCAGGAGACATGCTGAAATTGCAAACTGCCTTGTCATCCCTGGAATCAAATCTTCAAATGAAGAGGAAATCTTTTCTTTTTCCTAGAAAAGATGCACTAGCTTGGTCTTTTCAGATACCATTTCTATTTGTGACAGGAACTTTTTCAAGGAAATGAGCAGAAGGTAGAACAGCATGCTGCTTCTGATTGTACATTTCTTAATATGCTTTAGAAATATACACACTGGCAACACTTTTACAAGAAAATGCCTCATCTTTCATTAAAGAATGAATTATAAAAAAAGCCTTGACTTTTATATGGCTGTCTATTTCATTAGGTATATTTCATACTTCTCTAACAACTCCTAAATGGCAAATAGTCTTGACTAGTACTGGGAAAGCAATTTGCTTTAAATGGTTCATTTAGGTGAATTTAGCAATTTTATTTTGTATATAAACTGAAAAGCTTTTCTTAGCTCTGCTTTGCCACTTACCAGAATACAGGTGTTTAGTTATTGACAAAGGTCATGCAAAATCTCTGTAATACAGCTTAACAAAACAAAAAAAAACCCAACTTGCTTTCCAAATGTGATTTTTAATTATTCCAGATACAATGGTTGGACATTACTGTGAGCAGATAAAGCTGGATTGTTTGAAACTAATGGGGAACACATCTGATTTCATTCAATTTCCTACAAGCTATAGGAACAATGTGTACCAAAAAGCAACTCAGTGCACACTAACTCCAAGATAGCACCAGAAGTCAAGTTCTGAGTGTTTTATATAAATGTTTCTCCCAAAAGTCATCTTGTAACTTTGATCCTCCTAACGTGCTACTTCTAGCACAAATTCCTTTGAAGCAGAACAAAAGCACGGAGTAAACAGAAAAGCCAAGCCCAAAGATTCACATCAGCAGCCTTTGCAGTGAAATCATAGTGTATTCTTGAGCAATGATTTCTCTTACTTCCCCCTTATTATTACCCTTATTTATGCTTCCTTTATCCTGATGCTTGAATTAAATCAGTATACCAGTGCTTTTCTTCTCTGAATGTCCTTTAATTTGACAGCCTCATGGCCTCAGTGGCCTTCTTTGTGAAATATTGCCTTTTTGTAGACACAAGTTAATTCCTATCATATTGTGAGACAGGCTTGTGCACAGTGAAAGCCCAGCTTGCAAACTGCCTCGTTTCTTTCTAGCCCCTGAGGAATTCTGAATGTGTCAGTAAGAGTAGATAAAACTATCAGCATGTTCCTTCTGCTTTCTTCTGAAAATTTTTTTTAGCCATATCCTAAAACGTGGGGTGTTTGTTCTCTTTGTTTTTCCCACTACTTGCCCCATCCACTCTCTTTCCATCTCCCCTGTTTCCCACCTCCCCTGTAGGAATGCAATGGCAATATATCTTCCCTCAGTCTCCTTGCTGCAATTTGTTTGCATGGTTGGAAGGAAGTGTACTGTCACTCACGAGCCTTTACACCTGCCAAAGCTAACGAGCTAAGTTTGACCCTCATTCTGACGGATTATTTAGAACTTCACACTCCTAGGAGGGTTGTAGTGTCCCAAAGGAGCAGCTGAGTGCTGCTACAAACATTTCTTGTAACAAAAGATTTAATATACTTTATGAAATATAGATATTGTTGAATAGATCCTATTTCAGATCTAAAATGCATATTTTTCATTGATATAATAATTCATGTTCCAATAGCAGAAAGCTAATAATGGTGTTTTTGTTGATAGCTGATGCTTACAAAAGTTTATTCAGATCATGGAGGAGATGCAGAAAGACCAGCTTTTAGCAAAGGTCCTTCTGCTGGGCCCAACCTCTGGTCCTGTCCTTCCTTTTTGGTGTACATCTGTCCTCCTTGTTTCTCGTGTATGTCTTGTCCTAATCCCTGATGGCAGTGACTTTACTCTTGAGTGATGGAGACTGATCTGGGATCAGAACTGGGTCCTAAAACTCTTTGTTTTGGTGACATAACTCAAAATTATGACAAATAGGAAAAGGAGATGGGTAGTTGCTCTACAGACATTAAGTGATTAGTGATGGGTGAACATGATGTTTGTGGTCTGATAAGAAAAGCACTCATAAACACACATTTTCCAAAGCTCGTCTGGTGGGGAAGGGGGCAATCAAAGGCTGGTGGTGCACCCTTGAGACTTTCTGCATGCCCATCTGGGTGTGTAGCAGAGGGGAGAGTGCTGCCTGTGGCACTCTGCTGATGTGGGGCAGGTGTCCCCAAAGAGGGGTCAGGCTGGTACACACTGAATTGTTGGGTTTTTTCCTTTTACCTCTGTGGACAGACAGTTATTCTATGAGGAATTTTCAGATTAATGTCTAGACAACCTAGAGAGCCTTTCAAAAGATCCACAAACCCTCTGAGCCAGTGTGTTGTATTTATCTCTTAAAGAACCTTGTCATTAGGCTCAAATTAAAAATGAGCTGTCAGTTTCTATTAATAATTAATGCCGAAATGTTAGCACTTTGAAAGACTGTTTCAAGTGTAACACATTCCATTTAATGCTGAACAGTTTTATATTTACAGTAATTCCACCTTTCATCCCTTAATGTCAACCTCTAAATCTTTAATGCTTTAATCACACTTCTTATTTTGATATCCCAAGTGAGCTGTTCTAACCTGTGTCCGCTCCCTTTTGATAAGGTGTACATTTTATACTGGAAGGTTAGTCAGCAGCACTTGTTAATTATTAAGGAAAACAAAATGCTATTGCTGGAAAATTATGTTTGTTCCCAGCTGTATGTGTTACCTTTAATCTGTACTGACAAGAAGCAAGAGGAATCATAAAATAATCAGAGGAGCCAGGAGAGAGGATTGTTTGTGAAGAACATTACCCAGCAGAAATGTAGACAGCCTTGATTTGATTCCATAAATGAGCCTAATTACAGGGTAATATATTGTTCTATGGAAATTACATACCTGTAAAATACGTAGTTAAAAGAAGGCTCTGTGAATTTGAAAGCAGATGATTTTTGCTTTCAAGCTGTGATTCCTATAGCATATTCCTGGGCAGCACCAACTCAGTGAGAGCTTTGGTCTTGTGAATAGGCAACACAAATTTCCCACCCTGCAGCATATGTCCGTGAGCCAAGTTTTTTAATTTCAGCCTTCCAACTGTGAATAGGGGGAAATTCTGTAGTGAAACAGGCCACCTAAATGTGTTGTGAAGTTTTCTTTTTAGAATGTTTCTTTGTCTCTGTAAATATCCGAGATATAATAAAATAAATATTTGGGAATTTCTTAACTGCAAGGCAAATAATGAATATTCTAAAGAACTAGAAAAGGCACTTAAATTACTTCCACAGAAAGAAAACATTTCTGAACTTGTATTTATAAAATATATTGCTCCAATTTGTTTGTATCCCTTGCTGTTTCAGAATAACTCCTTGAAGTGAGATGTAGATATACAGTTCAGGGTATTTGTGATCAAGTTTACATAATATTAATGGGTTATAGAACTATATTCAACAAATAACCTACTGCTTAATTACTGGGATCAGTAGAATGAGACTCCACCTTGTGCCTGGCAGATTCATGTGCCATGTATAACGTACCTTGCTACCAATTTTTCTTAGTAATTCGTTATTCAGGCATGTGTTTTCTGGACTAGATTCTTAAGAGTATTATTCATATCTTTTTCCACAAGGGCTATTGCATGGAGAAGGCAGCAAGGTGTTTCACTGCAATAGAAACCTCAGCTTGGCCCTTCCTTTGCAGAGTCTGAAAATAAGGTCTGGTACTGGAGAGGAGAATGTTTTGGCCTTTGGGAGCCCCTATGCATGGGGCCCATAAAGCTGACCTTGTATGGACCCTGTTATAATCATGTGTATCTATCACTGGAAAGACAGCCAGCCTCTGAATTTGGATGCTAAGCATTTTTCTTCAATAATGTGTTATTTCTTTTATTCCCCCGCGTCATGTGCTCCTTTTCCTTCACCTTGTTCGTAGGCATGTTTCCCACAGGTGCACTTGAAAATCTCTCTACTGGCTTTGCCTTGGTAGCTGCGAGTTCATAACACATGTGCAACTTGCAGCAAGTACTACCTCACTGCACAACAATTCATTTGAAATCAGGGGCCTGTTATGATGCTGAGAGAGGCTACCTAGAACAGAGGCTAGACAGTGTTAAAGGAGTAAGGAGTTATTTATTCAAAGGCCTTTAAAGGATACACCTTGGGCAGTACAAGGGCCTGGCTGACGCTACACCCAAGATGGACTCCGAGTCACAAGTTTTCACACTTGTATAAGTTTTGGTCCATTTACATATTGGGGTTAATTTTCCAGTTAAAGCTTCAGGTTATGCAGTCCCATCCTCCCAGATTGCTCTCCTCAATTTGCTGTCTATACTTTTTAGGCCCGAAGCTGCAATGGTGTCCTTGGTTCTCAGGCTGGAAAAGAATTGTTTTGTCTGATTAAACTGTGAGGAGAACTTACTAGCACTTCATATGAAGTTCAGATTTACCTGCTAATGCAGTACACAATCTGGAAAACATGAAAGCTAGAACTTCAGGCATCAGTTAGACTGAGACTCCAAAAAAATTTCTCTTCTGTTTGGCCTGGCCATTACCACATATGCAAACAGAGTGCTGTGTCAGTCAGGTAGTATTTTGCACCCATTTCACCTAGGTGCTAGTGAAAGCATGATGTGCAAAGTGAAATTTCAATTCTGTATTGTGATCAATTCTAGCAGCATTTCCACCACAGATGCATGTATTTCAGTGAGATCAAACTGGAGTAGAAGAAGGTAGGATTTTCTCAGCCTGTGAACTTAGGCTTGTATTATCAGCTCTCAGTAATATTATCTACTTCTTTTATCAGGCTCTTATTGTCTGGGCTTTTTTATAATTATATGAAGAGTGGATGAAGTCCTATTAAGTTGTCTGTGACTAGAAAAAGAATTACTGCACTGATACTTTCAATCCTCACTGGCATGTAAAAAAGGCACTCAGAGTTTACTGAACCTCTACCTCACACATCAAAAAAGAAATAGAAAAATTCCTGCTGATACATTATCATGCAAGCATCCAATTCTGTCTTGTCTTGCTGTGGAGACATGCACAACATACAGGAAAGACTTAATATTTATAAGATGCCCAACAGGACTAAACAAATGGACATGTGTAGAATATGTACGTTATTCATTACAAACATGATTAGTGTTTCTCTATAATAGATGTTGTTAAAGCACAGTGGATTCTTCGAAGTTTACAAGTTTGTTATGAATTGATTTATTCATGAAATGCTTTGTTTCTATGACAACTTTATTGGTTTGCCTGTGGTCTAAATACATATAGGCATGGCAGGAATTCTACAGTACAAAACAAATTACATGCTCCCACCTGAATGGCTTGATGCCTTTAGGGAATGTACAGAAATAGTCCACAATGAGGGCTGAAATCGCCATAGACTGAGCCAGTATGAGAGGGCTTACTTAATAAAGAAAAATGCTTAAAGGTCTTCCACAGCTTCCAACTCAGCAATAAAAGCAAAAGATGGAAACGAAGAAAGGAATCTGGTAGGAAAACATAAAAGGGACCCAAACCCCAATTGCAGAGATGCTAGTGTATTCAAGAAAAAGGCACAGATCAAAGACCAGCACTCTCCCACAAATAGGGCTTGCAAGAAGCTATTAATATTCATAACAGATCTAGACCTACAAAAGAAACTGGAGAGCTATTGTTTAGTAAAAAATTAGTGTGAAAGTACAGGACATTCGTTGATAAAAGGATAGGAAGGCTTGCTAGGGCAACATAGAATGGCATCAGAGAAAAAAGTCAATAAGTGGATCAAATAACAGAAATGAAAATACAAGAGCAATAATTAAGACAGGGACTTGGAAGAGAGGTCAGAGACCTAAACAGAGTAACAGTTTTCAAAGCATGCAAGACAGAAGTTATATAGCAGTGCTTCTGTGAGTGACCCTATGACATAGTGGTCTCTCCAAGACAATATTGCAAACTACAGTAAAATGATGATACTTTGGCTGCTTCTGTCCTGTGTGATGCAAAGCCTTTTGGGAAATGATAAGCAAGAGCAGTGGAAACTGAAACAGGCTCTCCCATTCCATCACCCATAATCTATCTGCTTTTTAAAGCAGAAGCAGCAGAGAGTGCACTTCCATGCAAAAGCAAGTTTTCCAGCAATGTTTTAAAATCTAAACAAAGGTGCATAGTACTCTGGATCATTTTTAGAAAATTGGTATCAGAATTTCAAAGGGAAGAAGGGGAACTGATAATCCTCTGCCTAGCCTAAAAGCCAGTGTGAAAATGCCTTGAATTAGAGCAAACCAGTGCAACTGTAAATTCTGTATTGGTGAACCACAGACTGTGCCTCTAGCTCTCCTGCCTCTCTCAGGAACCTGTGCTGTGGTTTAGGTGTTTCCATGCCCATTTGGCTCAGAACAGGTTTTTGCCTTGTAATTTGACTATTGAGCTGTCATTCATTGATGTATTTCACTGTTTTTGTCTCTTAGCATAGGACAAGGGAGATCTTGCAGCACTATGAATTTAAGGATGCACTGCCTCCCTTGCATTGCAATGAAGCCAGGCTGTAAAGCCAGTGATGTCCAGTACCTAAGATTTGGCTCAATGAGATCCTTAGTCACACACTGTTTTGTGCTTGTGAACCAGGTCATCTGCTTTGAAAGGTGACCAGGCTGATGCACACAGGCACTGCACGAGAAGCAGAGTCCTGAGGTCAGAAAGCAGAGAAAAGGAAATGCAGGGAGTGAGATGGGAGGCTGCACATGGCTTTGTGCTGGGAGACACACAGCGTTCATAGCTCACCCACTCAGTAAGTGCCTAAGACATTTGACTAATTTGACATGGAAGCACTAATAAAATAAAAAGCTTCTCCAATTAGTGCATACTCTCTATTATTTCTGACTTGTGTTCTGACCCAGTCCCTTCCATATTCCTAATTGCCTATGCTGCACTAAGTGATATCGCCTTTCACACACTTTTATGAGCTGTGGTCTTCTGCAAGAGGAGAGATTTGTGAGTAGCAGCCTCCATGATAGACTTGAAATGATACTGTTGCTTCAGCCGGTCAAACTGAGTATTTAAAAACTATGGATTCTCTACGGAGATAGACTTTAGAGGGAGGGAGTGATCACCTCATAGAACAGTGGGCCTAATTCTCAGCTGGTCATCTTTGTGTATCTATCATGCTTGCTCCAAAGCCCTTCCCAGTAGCAATGGATTTTGTTTGGGGTTTTTATTTTGGTGTTTTTCAGGCTGTGTATAAGCCTTGGGACAAAAAGGAGTGTTGACGTCAGCCAAATAGCTCCTTATTCCACTATGCCTTTGGGACAGAAAAAAGCACTTTAGTAAAACTACTGGGCGTGCCAAAACAAAATACGGGGTTTTTTTGTTTCTCTAGTTCTCATTTTCTAGATGCTAAGTCTTCTATCTGTGGAAGGAGTAGTTGCCCTTTCAGGATTTAATCTGGATATGAAATGTGTAGTGAAGACCTTTTTCTCAGGCAAAAGAATAACCACAACATCTTTTTCCATTAGTACTCCTTTCTTACTGGTTTAACCCCTATGTGGTGCAAATAATGCATTTTCAATTTAGCTTTTATTTTAAGTACATAGGCTGAACAGTGGAACAGGCTATCCCTCAATAAGGCCAAAAGTAGTTCTAAATCTCCCTTAATGGGCTGGTGGAGGTTCTGCTTAGCACTCCTGAAATATCTGCTGGCTATTCAGCACTGCTCCCAAGAGACCGAGCGAGGAAGGGCCTCTGGTGGAGCATAGCAGGGCAAGGTGCACCAGAGGTTTGCTGTTCAGAACAACTCCAGAACCCAAGGTACCTGGTCAGATGCCAATGGTACAGGCACTGCAGAAATGGGCTGCCTGGATGTCCAGATACCACTCAGCTGTTTTGTTGCAGTTCTTTGTGCATTCTCTTCTCATTTTGAGAAACTGGGAGATGTTTGGAGCACACCTCACACTGAGTGCTGCATCTCCAGCAACCAAGTAAGGCTGTGGTACACACCTGGTACCATCAAATAATGCTGCTTGTAACAGATCAGTGCAGCTCCTGCTACGCAGTGCATGTGTTTCAGTAAAGAGTGGCTTTTGACAAACCTGCTTGGCAGAGAATTTAAAAACTATTTTTAAAGTCTCATAAATGCTTTTATGGGCCCTTTTAAATGTTGTCTGAGCTATGTAGGAAAATGTCATAGTTTATCCCATAACTAACCACAATATTTAATTTAATGATGGCTATAAAACAAGTGCAAAAAAAAAACTGTTCTGAACTTTCTTGACACTGTATTCAGCAAATACTTGCTCTTTACTTGACATGCCATCATTTACTCCCTCAGCCCTCAGAGAACAGCATGATATCGATACAGTAGAAGAAATCATAGACAAGGAAAGTAAACTGTGATATTTTGAAATTAATGATGTAGTTCACTTGATACACTGCATGCCTAATAATTAAAAAATCTAGAGAGAAGAGCTTGCTTAATGGAATTTTGAAAATTTCTGCATTTTAGTCATAGACTGTGCCATGTCATTTGTGTATATATGATGATATGCCTTATATGGTCTGATGTGGTAACTTTATGCAGACTAGTTTACACACACATCACATGCTTAACTTACTGGAAATGCCCCTTTCCACCGTCTCTCTGGGTTTGGGCTTGTGTGTTTGTGCGTGCATATATGTGCATACAGAGGGGCCAGGAACAGGTACCCTTTTTCATTAAGTAAGTGACATTTTCATGCTGGTACAGCATCTATCTATCTATCTTCTCTCTGGCAAAGCTGTGCGCCTTTCAGTCAGCATCTGACTAAAGATCAATGAGAGAAAGCTTTTTGAAGGTGCTTTCAGGTCCTGCGGCAAGGGAGATGATCAGAAAGCTGCCATAAGCTTCGGACCTACTTGACAAATGAGGAACTATTTTGGTGCTCTGTAAACTGCTGTCACATCAGTTAGAAACACTAATTAGAACTACTTTGCTGTTGAAAGTGTCCAGTGCATTAAATACCACTTCTGCTTATTGCAATTAGCTTATCCATTGACTTACACTTTATACCACAAGACTATCAAAGATGGAAATGCATAAGGGATGGTTTAATAATTTATGAGGAAAATTAGAACTGAATGGCAAATAGCTTTTGCCTGCTACCCTTTGACCTTTCCTTCTTTGCAGAGCATGAAACTCACATGTGAAATGTGCTCATCCTTGGTTTTGTCTAGCTAGAGAAGAATAAACAAACCAGGATGCACAAGTAAGCAAACATCAGATTATGTCTTTTTCTCAGTGATGTGGAGATTAAATGATGTGGGTAGCTTCTGAAAAGCAATAGGACATCATGGTACCACACAGTCTGTAAAGAGAGAATTTTATACACTTCCTGTACTATTCTTTAAATGGGTTCTTGTGATTGGTAAAGCAGTGAGATTTTGTTCAATAATTTCTACCATGTGGAATTGGTGATAATTTTTAATGCCATTTTGTCTTGTACAGGGCAAATTTGCAAATGAAACAATCTAGTAAAGATGTGAAGTTTTAAGGATTGAGACAACTTCATATTTTTGTTTTACAATTAAATTTTGAGTACATAGTACTTAACCATGCCTTAGGAATAAGAACAAGGAAGCAAAATTTTCTCATACTATAAAAGCCAGAAGTAGTCCAGCCATTAGGAACGCCATGGCTCTACATTGCACACAGAAGTTTGTAGCAGAGAGGGATAGAGAAAATATCATTCCAAATAGCTGACTTACACTCTAGCACCCGGCATAAAATCTCAAGGCTGCATTCCTCATTCTGCTGTTGTTACCTTGGTCTAAGCACTTAATCTTTCTGCTCAGATTCCCACTGATGATATTAGTTCTTAGTTTGGCTGCCACGCTGCTAAAGATCAGGATTTGTAATTCATTATTTTAAATATAAGATGGAAATCTTACCACCATTCCAGCTCTCAAGAGCTGGAATTATTTTCTCCTGAAGTGTTTTTTGGGTTTTTGTTCTCTGGGCCAGTCCAAAGAGCACCTGTGTTCTGTAAGGCATAACTGTACTGCACTTTTTTTTCCTAAAGTGCGTTGTTCCAGATGCAGACAGAAAACATAAAGCAGCAATAGGCAGTTCCATCTAAAAGCTCCTAACAAGTCACCTTCAATGATCTGATTGCAAATATATGAAATTTTCCCTGTCTTCAGATTTCTTCATGATGGATGCAGAATATCTGTCTGAAGTCCTATACTTTGTCAGAATGCTCCATACAGAAACACTTCTGAAAAAAGTAATTACTATTTCATTAAAAAAACCCTTTAAATTATAACTATTTCATTTTAAAAAAAACCTTTTAAATTATAAAAGATAAAATACTATTAAAAAAGGATTGGGCATACATGTGCTTACCAAAATGCAAGTATAAATTATAGTTTAAAATGTTGTTATTTTCTTTAAAGTTTTACATTTTTATATAAAAACTTTATTTATATATAAAAACTATTTGCAAGTTTGGGGTTTTTTTGGTCTTTTAAGAAAGAAAAGTGTCTGTAAGAGCAGAAGAGAATTGCAAGATCTCAAGCTATAACTGAGTCTCCTCAGCCTGCTAACACCAGAGGCCAAAGCAGTGATCTCATTTGTGCCCTTCACTTTTGCTTCCTGTAACTGAGGGAAGGGAGAGAATTGGTTTGGTTTTATATTGGATTAATTTGAAAACCCAACCCAAAGATGATGCAACAGACCACACCTTAGAGAGACATGCATAACTGTCTGAGGCCCTCTTTTGTTTGGAGCAGTTCAGCTCTTTGGTCCCTTGGGCAAGCTGCGCTTCCTTCAAGTGGTTGCCAGAGTAGGAGCAGAGTGGAGACATTAATTTTTTTCTTTTCTTTTTTAATCCCAGAAATTCACTGCATTGCTGAGTTTCTAGCCATTAAGGAGGTCTAGATCCATATGGGAGTTTTCCATATGGAAAACTTTTGAGGTTCAGCTGTTAATGCACCCTTGACACCAGCAAAGTTGCTGCTGATGCCATTGGAGCCAAGAAGCAAAGCCTGGGCAGGAGGAGGGGGAGTGTGTATGCAAGTCCCAGCCTGAAGCTTTGCTTTCCTTAATTTCTAATTGTCTGCTGCCTTCTTTTAAGACTGGTAACCTTAGATCAGAGGGAGAAAGAGGATTGTTTTTAAGCATGATGAAATTTAACTTGTAATTGCTATTTCCACTGCAGCCAATGGAGATGTAAGAGCATAGCTTTACCAAACAGCTCCTAATCTCTAGGATTTACAGATGCTGAAAATGAGCAGGAAATCAGGGCAGCAGTGACCTATCTGGAGTGCAAGTGCAACACACACTCACAGATATCCATGCTAAAGACACAACGTTCCTAGCAAGTTTTGTCTTTCCTGTGAAACTTTGAAAAATCTCATGGTTTGGTGTTTGCACCAGGTTTCACCTAGTATTCATCAGACCCTGCATTGTACTTGATGTCAGCTTTGATATCACTCTGCTTGAGAAAGGATGCCACAATCTTTTCCATTGCTGGCAAATTTCACCTTCAAGGGAAGCAGCAACTTATGCTTTGCTTCCCCTGACATTTCATGTTCCTGTAAAAATCAACTACTTAGAAAAAAGCACAGTAATAATTTACCCTGTTCTTTCCCATGAAACTGCTAAAATAACCCCTGTAAAAAGCAGCACTTCTTCAGATGTCCAGTGCCTAAGGTGTGTGCTACAATGGGCATTTTGAGAGCCAGCACTGATTTGCGTTTGTCCTTCTGTGCTGCATTTGTCTTCCCCTCTATGGTGGCTGGCTAAATTTCTTCAATTCTAAGAAGCAACTTGGTTTTCCTACAGCACACAAGGTGTGTGCTGTCATGTATATGGGACCCATTGAAAGCCTGCCCTCACCCAAAATATGCCATGGGAGAGAGCTGTCTCCCTGCACAACCGTGTGCTCCTTGGAAGTAGCAAATGCTCCTAGCCCTGGGCACGGGTGCTAGTGCTGCTCTCCCCTGAACTTGTTTTGCTGCCTGCTGTTTGTCAGCAATGCAGGTACAGCGCACTGTGGCTACTCAGGGCTAAATCTGAAATGTGTGTGTTAGCCAAGGCTATAGATTCAGAGATGCTCTGGTGCGAGTGTAAGGTTTCCTGTCCTAGAGCACTGGTAATGTTAATCAAATTCACATGTATTTCTCAGAGTGAGCACTGAGGAAATCTTAAAATCCATGCCACACAAAGAATGTTCTGGAAAAAAAGTGTTTGTTATTGTCATTCTGTTCACCAACTGCTTTTCTGAATTTGTGTAATCAACAAATATCTAAATTAAGTATTGGCAATCTTTTTTGTGTAATCCAAAAGAAAACATGAAAGAGCAAGTAATACAAGTAGCTTTAGATAATGTCTCTTTCATGGCATTAGGGTTTGTGTTTTGTTTTGTTTTTTTTTTTTTGTTCTGCTTTAGGCATTTTTTGTGATTATTTTTGTTTGTTTGTTTGTTTGTGGTTAGTTTTGTATAGAAGACTCCTAGCCCAATAGGGAGAGTTTGGCCTTTTCTCTAGAATAAAGGTTTATCTGTCAAATATCTATGTTTCCTTCCCCACCTGCTCTTAATTTTAACATACCCCTCACTTGATGGGGAAGTACTTCTGTAAGTGACTGTCCGTGGGCATATATAAGTGTGGCTGTGTCCAAGAGCTGGGGCAGGGAGCGTGGCCATTCAGGTTTGTGCCTGGTAGAGGTGCCTAGCTGCTCTTGACCCCTTTTTCCCTGCTCCAGGGCAGGGCATTTCGGGAGGACCTCTCCAGTGCAAGGTCTCCTCCTGACAGTTCCCAGGTGTTCTTCCATGGAGTGCTGCTGGGGCTCCAGGTCCTCCTTGTGCCCCTGTGGCCAGCCTTATCCAGCTGCTTTTGGTGTTGGGGAGGTGTAATTATGCAGTAAGGTTATTTATATATATATATTATATA
>VWZN01017010.1:26072-44310 GCA_013396955.1 Regulus satrapa
AAAAAAAGTAATTTTAAACTAAAATTAAAAATTAGTATTGATAAGAAAAATTCCCAAATTGTATTGTCTGAATCTCTTGGCTGGGAAAACAAGAGTCACTGAAAGTTATTGTTCTTTATTTAGATTTTACCTAGATAAATAAGGTAGCATTTTTATTTTAAATATAATTGCTTATGTAAACAAAATTTGGAACTTATCTTTGGCTATCATTTGGAAAATATTTGGAAAAAAAATGGCTATCTTTGGCTAAAATTTGGAAAAATTTTTGCTATCATTTAATATTTCTCTGGGTAGATCTAGAGTGCATTCTTTATCAGCAGGACAAATAAGCCCGAACAGAAATGTATACTTTTATTTCCCAAGCTAGTGACAATCCAAACCAGCCACCCCCAGATTCCTCACAAAGAAGGTAAAGCAAATTTACTCTGTAAAATAATACCAAAGAACTTTCTTTGATATTATTACCACAAGTGACAAAAGAACAGTCCAGAATTAAATTGTTACTTAATGTGTGTTTACTGCATGATATATCTTTATAAGGATATAAATGTAAGAGAGTGGTAGGTAACTCCAGCAGACAATACCCCTCCCCACCTTCCAGCCCCTCTGAAATCCATTCCAGTACTTACAAGTCTGGATTTTGATCTTGCAGGAGAGAGGAGAGGTGAAGGATAATTGAAAAGGGACAGCTCTGCTTACCAAGAAGAAATTGTGGGTAAAATATAGACGCAAATATGGTACTGAAATAGCAGCTTGTGTCAATAATCAGTACCGAATATTTCTTTTAAACAAGGTATAGTGGAAGGTGGAAAGGGGCAAATATATTCCATGCCTGTGTATAGAAAGAGTTATCTTGCATAACTCTGCCAAGTACTTTTAAGTGCAGGTGTATGATTGATGCTAAAATTCAACC
Source organism: Regulus satrapa (assembly GCA_013396955.1). Lineage (NCBI taxonomy): Eukaryota > Metazoa > Chordata > Aves > Passeriformes > Regulidae > Regulus > Regulus satrapa. The sequence continues at coordinate 26,986 of VWZN01017010.1, forward strand.
TATTTTTGACCCACTGCTTATATCTATTCACCAAATTAAATTTGAATTATATTAGTAAAGTGGGAAATGTCTTTGTGCTGTTACTCCAGCCAGCATACATGTTTCCCTACTCTAGCTATGCCAGAAAAGTTGAAGGGCAGATCAGAACTAGTGTAATTGTCACTAATTTTCCAGCTGTTTTACAACCCACATCATGCACAGATCAAAGGATTTTAAGAAGTATATTGAGTTTGACTTCATACATTTTGCAGATGCTGAAACAGAGGCAATATGATTCTCCGCACGCTGTGAAGCAGTTCTCCAGCAAGGCAGCAATGTTCACTGCATCAGCCCAGCACCCAAGTCCTGAGTCACAGGAGCTCAAGTTGTAGCATGGCTGACAAGGTAGAAACCAGCCCTACAGTGAGGCCTGGAAAATGCTGAAGGATGGCTTTGCATTCAGCTCCCTAAAGCTCCTCTGTGTGTCAGACTGAAACATACATGCCACCTGCCAGGGTGGGTGGACCGGGAGAGGGGAGGCACAGAGTTTGTGCAATGAGTAAGCCACACACATCTACAGCTGCAGCTAAAGGAGCTGCAACGCAACAACCCTCCAGATGAACACTTCCCCAGGATACAACACTGAGCTGGTCTAGTGGTTACTAGAGCAAGTGGCAAGTGTGATACAATGTAGTGGGAACCTGCTGGGCACTGAGGGCCATGACTATCAGGAAGTGTCAGATGTTAACAAATCAGAGTGTACATTTGCATATAGTCCAGACGCACTTTCTGCTTCGTTTACAAATGCAAAGAAAATGCACTTAAAGCAATGTCTCCCAAATTGCCTTAGGTCAACATCAAGTGTCACATATACAGCAACATTTCTGAGGGCAGTTGCTGAAACTGCTTTGATAATTTGTTGATCACGCAGATAATTCAAGCAGGTCCATCAAAGTTTAGGCACTTGTCTGTTTTCTGCTTAGTGGTACCACAACATGTGATTCAAAGGTCATTTATCACCTCAGAGTAGCTGATTTTTTTTTTCTCTGCTATTATTCTCCTGAAAGTGTCTTGGTTAGTTTGAGTGCATATAGTCTACTAGTTGATACTGATTTTACTCTGGGCTTGGCAATAAATATAAACTTTTTTCAACTGTGTCTGTTACACATGTATATCAAGTGAAACATTTTGACATATTCCACTAGTGAAATTTACCTTTAATTTCATCAAAGTGCATTGAAAACATACCACTTAGACCCCTAAAAAATTGATAGGGAATCCAACCAGAAAATTTGAAGTGCTGCTTATGAGCATCCTTAATTGTACCATAGTTAATAATTTATTTATTTTCCTGAAGTTTCACATGTTGCACTTCTCTAATATTAATTGTCACAGCATGTAGAGACATTTCAAAGACACATTTATTACATTAGCTATTTATTTAACTGTTCTAAAATCAGGCTGCAGCACACAGTCATTCCACTTAAACATCCAACCCATGCATATACCTGCAGACACATTCCCTTCCTTGTCTAAAATCTTTACAGCTTTGTGAGTAAATTTCAAACTTGGCTGAGAGGTTCTGATGTTAGAGATAATCAGCTCACAGATCCAGTTGGAACAACACCCTCCCCCTTCCCCCCCCCCCACACACATACACACACACAAATGAAGGTTTCAAATTCATCTCGAGGCCATATAATTGCTAGATCTGATCGGGGTGGTAACACATGGCAGAAAGTGAGTAAAGAATCAGGACTGCCTCTTTTGGCATGCTCTGCAGTTAGAATGTTTTAGACATAATATAATGTGAAATTCTGTCTCAGCTAAAAAGTCAGTCAAGAGACAGAAATTTGTAGGAAATCTGGCTTCATTAGTTCATTAGCTGCTCACAGAATCCCTTGTTTACTCTGAACACATATTGCAGACATCAAGAAGTATTTGCAGCAAATCATCTGTTTCTAAAAGCCAAGGATCTGCTGTCACTGCAACACTCTTTCCTTCCTCCATCATATGCTTATAAATTCAACTGTAGTCCTGCACTTCAGGTGATCCAGAGAGAATATATCCACAGAACAAGCAAGAGAGCAAACACAAAGGGAAAGGCTAGCAGGGATTATTATCCCTTGTTTCTACTATAAAGGGAATATATTGACTTCTGGATGCAATTCCTATGAATAACAAAATTCAAATTAAATTGATTTAATTTTTTATGTTGGCAAATCTCTAGCCTTGGAGAATGAAGAAAATATCTAAGGAAATTATAACTATCTGTCTGTACAACCCACTAGGCTGTCTTCTCTCTTTATGAGACTACTAAGACTTGATTTTACATTTGAAAGTGGTAGGAAAATTCAGAACCCAAAGAGGAATTTCAGCCCAGCAGCCTACTAGTCTGTGCTCTGTCTGCTACTTCCTAATTGCAAATAGTATCATTTGTTTCAGAATAACTGATGCGCTAAACACTGAAAAATTTAAATGTAGAAAGGAGGCAAATGTAAACATATCTGTTTACAGTCATTAAAATTCTTTTCCGTTTATGCTGACAGGACAGCTTGAAATATTCATTTTCATGAAGACTACCACTGCACTGTGGCAAAGGCAGAGGCCACAGCTGAAATCAATGACCTATTGTGGTAGTCACTGTATGAGCGCACAAAAGAGTTAACTCAATACTTACCGTCTAATTAGAGAGAAGGTAGGAGAAAGTCAATTCATGTATTTTTATTTTTACTCTACATAAACAGATGTTTCAGGCTCCTCAAAGACACCACACATGTGCTAACCATTAATACTTTTGACTTGCTGAGGTCTAAGTCCTATGTTGACTGTGGGAACTTTGAACTTCCACTGAAGTGTGTGAGAAGCTCCATACCTTCATGTGACTTTGAGTCCAAAAATATTTGTGAGCTTTGTCTCCAAAGTCATATATCAAGGCAAAAGGAACTAACTATGGCATGCTTAAGAAGGATCTCAGATTACTATGCTCTATCTCTAAGCCAACCTTCTCCTTTATAACTACTGGCAATATTTGTAGCTCTGAGCCTGCCTTGTTCATCTACATGGAGGGATGGAGGCAAACACTGAGTTTAGCTACATGGTGCTCAGAACAACCCATCAACAATTTAATTAATATTGTAATCTCAGAACCTTTCAGATAGCAGTGTCAGTGTTTCAGGTATTCACAAATGCCTTTTAAAAGATATTTAATAATTAATAATTTTTTTATTAAGAAGATACTAGACTACATATCAGTACATACTTTGTATTGTTTAAAGGATGCATTTCACTTTAATCATTAATTCCTCTTCTGCTCATGTGAGGACAAAGGGATTTTAAATCTATACCTATGTACAGCAACGACAGTAATTTCTTAAGTCACTGCATTTTGTATCACTGGAGCTTGTAGTTCAGCAACATTGTTTGAATGATGAAACCAGAGACAGTTCAAGCTCATATATTCCTGAGCTTGTCAGCTCCTCTCATCATATATATAACTTCATGAGTTTGAGTATTTATGTTACAGTTATTATCCTGATATCTTTTATGATTAATATTTTATGCTCTTTGCACTACTTTGTAGATCTGGTATCAGGTTCCCCAAGAGGACTTAAATCAGTCTCTTCCCAGTGTCCCATAAGCTGTTGCTTGCATTGCTGACTGCTCTTTCAGAGCAAGGAAGGAGGGATCTTGTCTTGGTCCTCCTTCCCTGAAGAACTATCCTCATGCAGAAGCTCACCATATGATGTAATGTATCTATGGTCAAGACAAAGGTTAAGTATGCTGAAGTACAGGCTTCCATTTGCAAGTTGTGGCTGGCTGAAGTCCCAGACTCAAGCCCCTAAAAGAGGCACCTATGATGCCTTCACACAGAAGAGGTGGTTTCCTTAGTAACTGCAACCAGTGAAAGAAACTGTGTCTGACAGGAAAGAGCATGTTGTGCTTCTGAGAGAGACAACCATCTCCCACAGCTGAAATATTCTCCCTCTGTGGTCTGTGGAGTACTGGGTGGCAATACACTTATAAATCTCTCTCTGTCACTCATTCTCCATATATCTCTCTCTCTCTGGATATGGACATGGATATTTAGACACCAAACCAATAAGCTCAAGACCCTTTCAATATATGAATCTTCTGCATGTTTCAATTATAAACATGGGTCCTTGGGAAGGAGCAGAAACAAAGGAGCCTCATTTATTCTGAGCCAGTTCTTCCTTTTCTGGAGCCACTTGACAATTAAATGGAAGCCACTTGAATTAAGAAATTTGCAGCACTGCTCCCTCTTAAGCAAATGCAATCAATCTCTCCACAGCTCTTTAGTTAAAAGAAGTCAGTATTTAATGCAAAATGCTTTTGTCTTTGCATTTTCTGCATAAATTTCTGGTTAATAGAAAAGGTTAAGTACCTTTCCACTAGAATTTAATTAAATCACTCTGCCCAACTCTTAGAGTGTATCAATATTAAATTACATTCTGTGTCCGTTGTTTTGTCTCTTGCTCTTTATATTGAACAATAGCATCCAAACACCATTCTGATTCAAAAATGCCTCACAAAAGTAATGTTTAAATACATCTGATAGATAGACACAAAAGACAGAAATTTAGAGAAAGCTGAGCCAAAAACAGTCTTTGTGTTTATTTCTCATCCAAGGTCTAAGTCCATCCATACATTCTATAAACAGGAGTTTTCTAACAAAGAACAAACTTTATGGAATAAATGGGGCCATATACCATCATGGCGAACAGGTCACCATCTGATTTTGGTCCTGTAATTTGAAAGACTAGGAGAGAGGTGTTTCCTAGTTTGTTAGAAACGATATTTCTGACTATATCTGAGACATCAAACTGTCCCATGTAAGACAAAGTACAGATATGGTATACAGTAAAAAGGACTTTTAGAACTTTTCTTGATAATCAGATGAAAAAAGATTAATTTTATGTAACTCCAAGTGCTGCCATTGGCAAAGCAAGATCACTTTCCCAGAATGCATTTACATTTCTTTGAAAAGCATTTTAAAGTGTCTATAGTCAGTTATATAGACAGTGAAATACTGTGCTTATTCCATTTAAAAATTTGGATGGTGCAAAGTCAAATTATGCTGATTTTATACCACTGCAGGAAGATTAAGTCATAAAAGTGAATGGCTAGAAATACATACATGTCCCATAATTATGCACTTACTGCAGCACTGAAAGATATGTGTCAGAATTGTATATGAGACAAGACTCAAACTTGTTTCATATACTCAAAAACAGGTGAATACTACCTGGAATTCAGGAAGAAAGATATATAAAAAGTGATATAAATGAAATTGTTGTAATGATTTCTGTGAATTAAAGCAATAAGCAGTAACACTATGGGTCTATCTTTCTGGAGTAGTAGGTAATATTTGGTCTACAATCAGTAGGAAAATAAGGGTAGAACTGACAATGTAATTAGTAGCAAAAACTGCCTGAGGTTAAGAAACTGATACTGTGACAATAGAGAAGTCAAGTAGTATCACTCTGGCAATAGTAACAAGATAAATCCCAAACAATGAAGTTATTTTAAGTTTCAAAAAATGTAAGTTAATTAAGCAGTATGTTTTAAAAGAAATAGGTATCAAAAAATGAGCATGGATCCAGTGATCATGAACTGAACTCTCTTTGCCTTAAATAAACAATGAAAAACATTAATTGTATCTATAATTCAATTTACTTGAAAAAAACACACTGAGCAATTAAGGAGACCAAAAAGTTAAGGATTTAAACTTCAGATTTCAAATAGAACGTACAAATTTTTTTTTGGAAGCTGCCTAAAAGTTTGAAAAGCTATTCAAGGAGGAGCTGAATACAGGATGAATAACTACCATGCAAAAAGCATGCAAAAATACAGAGAAATTGCTTTTTCTTTTTTTCTAGAGGTCAAAAACTATAGGAGAAAAATGTATGATCCAGTAAAAGTTAGGCTGAACTAAGCCAAGCTAAGAACATTAAAAGCAATTACAAAGTGCCCATAATTTACATGAATTAAGAAGGTGGATAGGGGACAGGCCATTATGCAGTGACAATGAACATAAATGCAATACAGAAATGACTGTAAGTGAACATTTTATCTCAGCTTTTAAACAAGTGTAATTCTGAAACTGGGACACAAATAAAATGGTTTATAGGAATGTATATATATATGTGTGTGTGTGTGTGTGTGTGTGTGTGTGTGTGTGTGTGTGTGTGTGAATTATCAAAGCTGATGCTGAAAAAAAACTCAGAAGTTTGGTGTGCTAAGACTGAGACAGATGGATATTAAAATAGCCTTTCTAGAATTCTTGAAAGAACTGATACATATTCCTGGAAATTTTGGGGAAATCAATATTTTAACGACCCATTTAATGGGGAAGGGGAAGCATAAGATACAAGTTAAGCATAAGCTTCCTACATGTCTGTAGGGCCCATTCAAATTATGATACATAATAAACTTACAACCTCAAGGCAGCTAAAATACCTTCCCTAATATGTAAGGTTTAAAGAATGTTTTGAAAAAAAACTAGTATTTTTTTGCATATGATGAAGCAGTCTGATCCAATAAAATCAATCCAATATTTAGATAAAATAAAGGATTTCATTTGAACTTCATTAAGGTTTCTAATACTTCAGGGGAGAAAACCATCTTGTAACCCTGGATTATGAGACTAATATGATTTATAAGCTAGACAGAGACCTGGGTGAAGGGAGAAGCTACAGAAGCTGCTTCTAAAGGAAGCTTATTAGAACTAAGTTTGCAAATAAAGACAATAAGTTTTACCAGGAAGAAGGTGCTTAAAGGTCAATGCAGGCAGCAAAAGTGGTAGAATGTCTCTCTGAAAAGCTTTAGCATACACTTCAGTCCTGTTCACAGAGATCCTAATGTTTTTACAGTGCCACAACTGAGAATTAACAATTTTACTCCTCACCTGGATTCTGAAGTAACTGCTACTCTAATTAGTAGATGACAAAATGAAGGAACTTACCTTAGGAGGAGTGGCAGAGGAAATAGGACACACTTAATTATACCAATTGCCACATCACACCATGGCTATAGGAATTTGCCAGATGGAGGTAAGCAGACAATAAGATTTTGAGAACATAAATTCAAAGGTAGTTGTAATGTCAACAACAGACAAGAAAATGTGACCTCAGCACCTTAGGACAACTGAGACAAGGTATCAATCCCAGTAGATTTAGACAAATGTAAGTATACCAGGCATTATTATGACTTTTCTGTGGTTTGTGTGCTTCTGATGGCTCATGTACCTGGATGTATATTTGTTATTCAGGAAAAGGATACCAGTACAAGAGTGGATTAACTATTTTACAGACCAGGCCTAAAGGTGTTTGACTAGTCTCTATAGAGGCACCAAGTGATTAAGCACAAGGAAGACAGAATTTAAGACTATGTTGACACAGAAGAAATTATTGCAAACTGACTGGGAATTATATATTTCTAGATAGGAAAGCAACCGAGCTGTAAAACCGTTTCCTCATACAATTGTAGTAGGTAGAAGGGGCAAGCAAGACAATAAATATCTTTTTCAAAATAGTGTTTAATCTCATTATGGGAACAGTATCAGAGCAAGTGACAAGACCCTGAGCTAAGGACTTTGCCCCGTCTCTTTAAAATTCTGTATTGTTAAACAGTAAATACCTCTGATAAAAATTAAATATTTAAATAAGACAGAACTGCATGAACCAGCTACATAAAAACAAGTTGTATGAAGAAAAGGTCTTCTGATACCAGAGGTATCTTTTAATTCCTTGGGGTACATAGTCCTGTGATGGGTTCATGCTGATGGGATAGCAGGTACCCATCAACATTGTTCCATCCTATTGTTACTCAGCCAGGCAGGGAAGAGATCATGTAAAGAAGGCCTCTTAGGTCAAGATAAGGACAGGAGAGATTCACCAGTTACCATCATGGGCAAAACAGTCTCAACACTGGGAAATTGGTTTAATTTTTTACCAATCAAATCAGAGTCCAGTAATGAGAAAGAAAAAATAAACCTCAAAAGCACTTTTCCATCATCCCTCCCCCCTTACTGGTCTCCATTTCACTCCTGATTTCTCTATCTCCTTCCCACAGAAAGACAGGAAATGGGGGTTGCTGTGAGTTCATCACATGTTGTCTCTGTTGCTGCTTCCTCCTCACACTCTTTCCCTGCTTCAGCATCAAGAGCCTCCCACAGGAGATTGTTCTCCATTAACTTTTGCAAGGTAGGTTCTTCCCATGGCTGCAGTTCTTCATGAAGTGTCCCAGCATAGAGTCCATTCCACAGGGAGCAGTCCTTCAGGATCAGGCTGTTCCTGCATGGGTCCCCCATGGGGTCACAAGTCCTATCAACAAACCTGTTCCAGCATGGGCTCCTCTCTACACAGGTTCTTCCAGGAACCTGCTCCTGCATGAGCTTCACATGGGGTCACCACCTTGTTTAGCACATCCACATGATCCAACATGGGGACCTCCACAGACTTCAGGGGAATCTCTGCTTCAGGGATTGGAGTACCTCCTCCCTTCTCTCTCCAGTGACCTTGATGTCTGGAGGGCTGTTCCACTCAAATATTCTCATTTCTTGCTGCAGCTGCTGCTGCACAGTTTCTCCACCCCTTCTTAAATATTTTATCCCAGATGGGCTCAGCCATGGCCAGCTGTGTCCATCTTGCAGTCCAATGGCATTGGCTCTATTGTACATGGAAAAACTTCTAGCAAGTCCCCGCCTTGTGTGTAGAACCCCTTTCCACCTCTACTGAAATCCTGCCCTACAAACCAAATAAAAGTACTCCCTGAAAAAGAATGATTTTTACAAGGTGACTCATTAATTCTCTCATAAAAATCACAGATGTACCTGATGATAAACTGGACTTCATTTAAGATCACTGGAAATGGAACATGCATAATTTCTATCTTAATAACCACGAATATTAAGATTTTCAGTTTACCTTAATGTAAGGGAATTTATATTAATTAAATGGAATATCTACAAGGAACACTATGTCTAACTTGTTTTTTCTACATAGCAGACCAGCACATAATGCTTTGCACTACACTGAGCCAAATAATTCATAAATGACTAAGGCACAAGTTCAAAACCATTCCTTGATAAAATTCAGAGATAGTTGTTCCAAGTGGAAATTAATCACACTGTCACCTATTTATGCTCATTTTAACATGTGTTTTCAGTTTCCAGATGCATTTTTTTTTCTAACTTTCAGAGCTGAATCTCCAAGCTTAGTCACAGCCTTTTTAACCTATCTAAACCTTCTCATCCTCTTGTGACTGACTGTGTTCTTTGGGACACTACATGTAGCACTTAAGTTCCTTTTGTGGTTTTCTCTTAGATATATTGGACATCAGTAAAATGTAGAACTGAAACAGGACTTTGTAATTCGGTATGTCTCTGAGCAACACTGTCTACAGAAGTTAAAATCTTCTGCCTATTAATTCCCTGTATATACCTCCTAGTATGATCCCGGGATCGTACCGTTCCACAGTGGGACCTGCTTCCTGCTACCATCCTCAAAGCACAGCCATTGGGACAGTTTTCTTCACTGATACAGCTTGCCTGTCTTACTTCTCCTCAACTTCATGGAGCCACAGATAACACTGTAAGGCCTTTTACACTGCTCTGCTGACTCACCTTCATGAGCGCTGCACACCTCTCACTGAGCAATTCTACCTATCCTTCAGATTTACACTGTCAATCTGCACTTCACAAAATAATCAGAATATTTCATCCAGAAATAAATGTAGTTGGTAAGGAAGACAATCAGAACTGTAGCCTCTTCAGGAATTTACTATTTAACAGACAGGGTAAAACACATATATTTGTGTAACAAATATCCTTTTTACAAAATGCATTAGTATTGCGGATTATTCACCCCCTGGTGAATATGCAGAGGAAAAGCATAAGAGTCATAATTTACTGCTTTATAAACTAGCAATGGTCCACTTTAAATGCTTTCCTGAAAGCAAAGTTTTCAACTTTTTCATCTAACAAAGATTTTGGACTAGAAAATATATATAGGTGGTATGTACCCATATGACTCTTATTTCTAGTCCACAGTGAACTTAAGTTACCTGTAACTTTATAAAGCTTCTTTTGTTTGTTTTTACTCTGTTTTCAGAGCAGAAATAGAGTTCAAATCTAACCTTAAACTAGAAATTCTCTACTAAGGTGTGCTGGTTTTGGTTGGGGTAGAGATTTTTTTTTCACAATTGCTGTTACAGGACTATGTTTTGGATTTGTACTCAACAGTGTTGATAATTCAGAGATGTTTTTTGCTGTTGCTGAGCTGGACTTACACAGACTGAAGACCTTTTCTGCTTCTTGTACATCCACACTGGCATAGAATTTGGGGGTGATTGAGAGTCTGGAAGGAGGCAAAGTCAGGACAGGTGACCCAAATTGTCCAAAGAGATATTCCAGACCCTATTACATCACGCTCAATACATAAAATGGGGAGGAAAAAGGAGGAAGGGGGCTCTTTGGAGTGATGGTGTTTGTCTTCCCAAATAAACACTGTGTGATGGGACCGTGTTCTACTGGAGATGGCTGAACACCTGTTTGCCTGTGGGAAGACAGTGAATTAATTCCTGTGTTTGCTTTGCTTGTATGTGTCACTTTCACTTTCCCTATTAAAGTGTATTTATCTAAATCCACAAATTTTCGGCCCTTTACCCTTCTGATTCTCTCCATGATCCTGCTGCTGGTTAGAGAGTGAGCAAAACACTGCATGGGACTTGGTTGCTGGCTGGAGTTAAGCCACAGCATAAAGGTATTTCTGTATTCTTCTTAATTTAATAGGGGAAGTTCCTGAAAATCAGTTAATTAGAAGTTCAGCAAACACAGATTTGACATAAACTATCTCATTAAGCAAAAAGTATAGTTGTGATCATCTACATTTTTCACCAATGCATATCACAGAATCACAGAATACCTGGTGTTGAAAGGGACCTCAACTGGTCATCTAGTCCATCCCTGCTACTAAAGCAGGTTCACCTAGAGCAAGTTTCACAGGATCACATACAGATGGGTTTTGAATGTCTCCAGAAAAAGATGTTTAATTTTTTACCAAAAATAGATAGCCTGTTCCAGTGCTGTCACCCTCACGGCAAAAAAGTATTTCTTCATATTCAGATGGAACTTCCTTTATTTCAATTTGTGTTCCTTACCCCTTGTCCTGTCCCTGGGCACCACTGAAAAGTGTTTTACTCTGTTTTCTTGACAGTGTCCTTGAAGGTATCTGCATGCATCGATAAGATTGCCTCTCTTTTTCTGAGTAGGTCAATCCCCATCCTGCATTGTTCCATGAGCTTATTCCTCCACCAGGTGTAGAACCTGCCTTTATTGAACTTCATTTTGCACCTCTCCACACAATTCTGCAAACTTATCCAGGTCTTGCTGCACAACAGCACAGTCTCCAGATCTATCTAGATCTATCTAACTAGGACCACTTTGTCCTAGTTTTTTGTCAACAGCAAATTCACTGCCTATTCTTTCTTCCATGTCACTGATAAATGAGATTGAAGATGACTGGATCCAGTACCAGCTCCTGTGGAACACCACTACCTGCAGGCCTCCAGNGCATAAAGGTATTTCTGTATTCTTCTTAATTTAATAGGGGAAGTTCCTGAAAATCAGTTAATTAGAAGTTCAGCAAACACAGATTTGACATAAACTATCTCATTAAGCAAAAAGTATAGTTGTGATCATCTACATTTTTCACCAATGCATATCACAGAATCACAGAATACCTGGTGTTGAAAGGGACCTCAACTGGTCATCTAGTCCATCCCTGCTACTAAAGCAGGTTCACCTAGAGCAAGTTTCACAGGATCACATACAGATGGGTTTTGAATGTCTCCAGAAAAAGATGTTTAATTTTTTACCAAAAATAGATAGCCTGTTCCAGTGCTGTCACCCTCACGGCAAAAAAGTATTTCTTCATATTCAGATGGAACTTCCTTTATTTCAATTTGTGTTCCTTACCCCTTGTCCTGTCCCTGGGCACCACTGAAAAGTGTTTTACTCTGTTTTCTTGACAGTGTCCTTGAAGGTATCTGCATGCATCGATAAGATTGCCTCTCTTTTTCTGAGTAGGTCAATCCCCATCCTGCATTGTTCCATGAGCTTATTCCTCCACCAGGTGTAGAACCTGCCTTTATTGAACTTCATTTTGCACCTCTCCACACAATTCTGCAAACTTATCCAGGTCTTGCTGCACAGCAGCACAGTCTCCAGATCTAGGACAAAACTTTGTCCTAGTTTTTTGTCAACAGCAGATTCACTGCCTATTCTTTCTTCCATGTCACTGATGAATGAGATTGAAGATGACTGGATCCAGTACCAGCTCCTGTGGAACACCACTACCTGCAGGCCTCCAGTGACACTCTATGCTGCTGATTTTGACTCTCTGGGACCTTCCATTTAGCCAGCCCTCAATCCACTTCACCGTCCGTTTATCTGACCTCCAGTTCCTGAGCTTAATTATGAGGATATTAGGGAATACAGTGTCAAAAGCCTTGCTGAATTCAAGTTATACTGTTCTCTTTTCATCTACCCAGTTATTCCATTATAGAAGGCTATCAGCCTGGTCAGCCATGATTTTTCCTTGATTAATCTGTGTTAGCAACTCCTGGTAATCTTTTCCTCCATGTGCTTAGGGGTAACATTCAGGATGGACCATTCCATCACCTTTTCAGGGTCTGAGGTGAGGCTAACTGTCCTGGGTACTCTTTATTCCCCTTTCTGAAGGCTGAAGTGACTTAGGAAAAACTGACACCCACAATGAGTGCTGAGGAACCTAGTAGATATTACTGTTAAGACACTCTCCACCTTCAAAAGGTCATGGAGAACAGGAGAGCGGCCTGAGGACTGGAGGAAAGCCTAAGTTATCTCTAACCTATGTTTTNCTAAAGTTATTTTACCCTTTTTTTTTTAAAAAAAAAAAAAAAAAAAAAAAATGAAATCCTGTATTTTATAGAATATGTGTGACATTAGAGGTATGTGTGCCAGGGCACTGTGAAGTACAAGGCCATCAAAAGTAATGTCTTCCAAGATATTTGAAAATGTGCATGAATTGAAGTAGGAGAGCAGCATTATGATATTCATGCTGAATAACATTTAGAAATGAGATGTCATAACTCCTTGAGGGTGACCTTAATCTTTTAATTAGAATGCATAACAATTGGATCTTCTAGAATGACTTCTCAGGTGCCAAGGAAGCTTATGCTACAAGGTCTCTTCCGCCCTGATATAACCAACCAGTTAAACTATTAAAACCATCTGTGAGATGCAATTTTCATCAACAAAGTGTAAGTAATTTATAATGAAAATTAAAATATTAAATTTCAAGCTATTGTTGTAGAATATCAAGTGGTATAGGATACTAATCCTTCACATAGAACAGTGGCATTTTAAAATTAATTTTCAGCTTTGTTTTCCGTTACCTGTTTACACAGTATTTAATTGTCTGAAGATACTACTTCCATATACAAATGAACTTTTAAAGAAAGAGAATAGACAAGCTGATTCAAGATGATAAAAAATGTCAGAAGACAGTACACTTTCTGAGTTCAAGGCTCAACTCACTCAAACCATCAAGTCTAGAGCAAAAGATAAAGAAATCTACAAAATCTTACTCTATGATAAATTCAGGAAAAAATATGAAGATTTTAGGTTATGACTGACAATAAAACTATTTTCTTCTTAGTGCTTAAAAAAAAATCTTAAAATGAAAGAAGTTAAAGCAGAAGTGAGCAGCAGAAGTTAAACTTATTCATAGAAAACTACGAGATGAATATTGGAGTAGTTTGGATCCGCTAATGTTTTATTTACTTTGACTTGCATTGAAAATGAAAGGTCTTCCAAAAAAGTGAAATGACCTTTCTCAGTGCAGCCTAGCATGGAAAGGCATCAAATTCTCTAATTAACTTTTAACAAGATTTGAGTTTCATATTATCAGTATCACTTGTATTACTGCAAATTAAATAAAAATATTAGCTTGCTTCTCAAGGAATCATGAGGAGGTACATATCATGTGTCCTACAGGATATCAACCCCTGAAATCTTATTCTTCCTCAGCAAGTCAAATGCAGCAATGTTTGACAGGTCTTCTACTTTGAGCTGGATGTTGCCAATGATGCTAGCAGGTCTGGGAACAGAGGGTGGAATTTGAAAGGCTATGGATTCTCTTGAAAGACTGAGTAAATTGGGATTGTTCGGCTTGGAAAGTAGAAGATTTAAGAAGTGACCTAAATGTGCTCTTCCAATACCTGAAGGGAATCTACAAGAAAGATGGAAATTTTTACAAGGGCATGTACAAGTAATGTACTTACAGGACAAGTGGCAATGGTTTAGATTAGATATAAGGAAGAAATTCTTTACTGTGAGAGTGGTGAGGCACTGGAACAGGTTGTCCAGAGAAGTTATGTCTGTCCCATCCTTAGATTGATTCAAGACCAGGTTAGGTGAGCAATCTGGTCTAGAAGAAGGTGTTCCTGACCCTGGCAGGAGCTTGGAACTAGGTGATCTTTAAGTTCTCTTCCAAGCTATTCTATGGTTCTATGATTTTTGCTATTTACTAAGATACAAAAAACAAGCCCTTAGCCCCAAAATCCAACTTGTTGTATTTCCTTGAGAACCTTTATTTGGTTTTGTGGAGAGCTATATATATAAAACTTTCCTTGAGATATAAGCATCTAAATCCATCTATAAGCAAATCTACACCCTTGGAATTTCTTCACTGCAATCATAAAGACTTTTGAATGTCCAAACAACACTTCCCTTGATACTCTCAGCATAACAATACAGAAGCAATTATCTACAATTACTGAACTGTAGTGGACTTCATCACAAGATGAAGACATAAACAGGTGCATTATAGACTATAACTGCACAATGCCTGTGTCAATGCAAACACAAAATTATACTTTTGAACACAAGTCCTCACAGGAAAGGTTAGGACTTACAGCTCAAAGATCCATCCCTGCTTCTTATTTGCATATATAATTAGCTTAATCTGCTACCCATCCTTGAGTATAATCATGTTTATTTTGTTTATCATGTCCCTGGAATTGCCACTGAAGAAATAATGAGATCAAGAAGCCTTTCTTCAAAGAAGAAATCATACCTTGTTTCATCATAAAATGCACACCATATCTGCAGGATATTCAATCAATAAAAATGATCTAAAAGCAGGAAGCAGGAACAAACTAAAAATTTTGTTCTGAAAAATGATCATAAAACATCATTTGGGCTGTAGCCAGTCTGACATAAGGACTCCTCCCTACATTTGTGGGTTTTTTGGCATAAAGAGTTTCTGTTGTTCTTCCTAATCAGGGATGACCTTCAAAAGGACAGCTGCTGATGTATCCTGTCATGATACCTTTGCATCAACTACACACAGCAGAGCTAATTTAAGATTCATATGGCATTTGTAAAAGCCTTTAATTTGGCCCTTATCATCCTCTTCATATATATTTGACTTTACTTGCTTTACCACTCTTCCACATTTAGAAATTGTGTTCTTGTCTGAATAAATAAGTCTGCTAAGAGCATCTATTAAATACTGGTATCCCCAGGGTCTGAAACACTTTTTTTTTCTTCCATCTTTTGCCTGGTGAAGCTGAGCTATAAAGCATATAGCAGAGAGGAGAAGGGTTGCCTTAGTAACGAGGCAGATCCAATCAGCTGCAAGGCTCCCTTGAGACAATCTAATTTGTGCAGCAAAAAGGGGCTAGGACAGGTGGCTAAATTAATGTGCCAGACAGCTTAAAATATTACACACACACACACACATACACACATATACACACACGAATGCATGCATGCACAAAATCTCTCTGTGTACTTATATGTGGACACAATTGTCTTCCATGTTTTGCAAAATAAACAGCATCTGGGTAGCTCAGCCCTGCAAAACCCCTGAAGTAGTGGAGATGCCGCAACAGCGGAGGAGGCGAGGCAGGATGGGAGGGAGCAGTGCTCCTTCCCTGCAGTCCTGTCGGATCTGCAGCTTCTCCGGGGAGAGGGAAAGGACTCCTCCCAGCAAGCACAGACTGGAACAGGGGTGTGAATATGTGCCCTCCCCTCTTCACTGGAGCTTATGACCTCCCTCTTGGTGATAGCGTGATCTGTTGTGTTGCTCTCCTGATTCCACAGGGTGCTTGGAGCTCTCTCCTCCTGACACTTTCTGCACCATTTCACAAGGCTTTCTCTCTCCATGTCCTCGACTCTAATTTAAAGTGAACTTTCACCCTTTTCCCACAGTTTTTAAATACAACAGATTTGAAAATGTTTCATATTCTCGGCAGTCCCTGCTGTGTGAGGATTCAGCCACAGCAGAAGAATTTGGATCAGTTTGGATGCACATCATACACCAGCTTCTAGCTCTTGCAAACAAAATCTCAAATAATTTATTTTTGCAGCATCTAAAGATTGAATTTAGCCATGTACAGAGAAAACCAGGAATTCTGAGCCCCCTCTTTGACATCTGCAGTACATATGAAAGTGACATATTCACAGGAGTGACAAGCAACAGACTGGGCTTCAGAAACACTGTATTATTACAGTGAAGTGATTACATCACTCCTAATTTCTTTATAATGTGAATAATGTATTCTCATATAGCTAATTATGAGGCATCTCACAAAAATTACTAGTAGAGTTACAGTTATATTGTTCTCTACTATAGTGCCTCAGCCAGAAATGCTACAGGAACTGCCCGCTCACACCAGGCACCTGTATACCCCTACATGACATTGTAAGATCAGCTCAGTCAGGAGTTCTTTTCTTCTTTTTGCCTGCATCTTGAGCAGGTGAAAATTTTGCTGGCACATAGCAAAGCATTTTAATCTCAGGCTATATGGCTCCTTTACACATCAAGGCACTTCTCATCCACCTATATCAGACTAAAAGTGAAGAGCTCGGAATACTGAGATCAAGCAGGCTATAAGGAAAACTGAGGCATGAGATTAAATTATATATTCAAGCCCCATAGGGGAAAAAATCAGAGTGAAAATACTGAATTACAAACCATAGGAGATAAAGCCATAAAAGGCTTGAAAGTGCCATGGGATTAGTTTATCTTTTACTGAGTATGTTTGGTGTCTAGAGGGTGTGCCTTACAAGATTATTGATATACTATACCCCCCTCCCCCCCACCATGATTTGCAACAACTGTAAGAATAACTGTTGATGCTGCACTGACAACCTATCTCAATGAGATGTGGAGAGTTACATAAGAGTTGGCTCAACATCAAAAACCAGACTGTGTGACAGCCATGTAATGAAATGGAAATCCCAAGTGAAACCAGGACCACTTTTTGCTTTTTTTT
>VWZN01017015.1:656-18509 GCA_013396955.1 Regulus satrapa
ATCACACAGGAAAGTTTGATTCTTTCATTATCCTTTCTTCATAGTTCTGTAGCTCACCTTTTGCAATCTCATTCTTAGGCCCTCTAGAATGGAACTGCAGCTGCAGGAGTTTGCAGCACCTGGTAAAATCTTGCCGAGCTTTTCCAAACAGGGAGCTCTTATCTACTTGCCTGCCACTTGAGCAATGTCTTTAACTGCTTAAACTGGCTGCTTCTCAAATGAAACTTAAAAAAAGGAAAAAAAAAAAAAATGGGGGTTGTTCAGCTTGTGGTAGAGGTTTATATTTGGTCTTCCACTAAAGGGAAAAAGAATATTTCATACAGAAGTAATATAGAAGCACCAGTATGGGTGGTCTCACACTGTGCAGCAAATTAAATACTTGTCTGCCTACATATGGAATTGCAACATGTTAGAAAGAAGGTGCTTTGTCTCAGTTTGTGTACACCTAGAAATTAAATGTGGAAGAATTTTGGTTGGACACTCAGTGTCCAAGTATCAAGGAATTTTCTCTTGATAGGCAGTTTTTAATTCTTTGTCTTATCCTTTTACTCATCTTGATAGCCTTAGTCTTTTCTTCTAAAAGGGGAACAGTGACATCCTAATTTTCATGGTAAAACCCCATTGTTACCCTTACTTAAACAGTGATTTTCCTAGACCAAGAAAGAGCGAGAGCAGTGCCCGTGCAATAAGTGGTTTTGCACTATAAATCAAGCAATCAATGAAATTGAGTTCTGGGCTTGAAGAGCCAAAAGGTGGGCTTGTTTTCCTGAAAAGCAGAGCTACAGTCTCCAGAGGTGTAAATCTTCATCATATTAAATTGCAATGGAGCCAGTGGAGCATGGGATAAGAGGGGAGAGATACCTATCAGGAAAAAGGGAGCTCTGCCTTTCATTCCGTCCATGGCCCAGTAGAAGTACAAGAAACTTTCTTATATCTGCAGCCAAATCTTCTGTCCAGTGTTGTGTTAGTAAGACCATATCCATTTTTCTGTGTGATTTTAATCTCACAAATATTAAAACTCAGTGTCTTCTCATTGGAAAAATGTTAAGATATTCTATTACTTTTTTAGGTATTTTGGGTGAAGGAGATTGATTTTGCTTTAACTTGACAGAAAGAAAATACAAAGTGTATATATATAGTGATATCAGGCACTAGAGGTCTATATGAGTGACCATAAGCTAAATACATCATATAAATAACACCAAGAAACCGGGCTTTTAATTATGTCTTTATACATTCAGCAAAACCAACATTTATGCTGTGTTGCTGTATCACTGCAAAGCTGTTGATATTTAAATTTCTTGTTTTCCTAATCATGAATGAATACAAAAGGCTTTCTAAATCATCACAAAGACTGCAGAAGCATTGTGATGCACAACCCTACCTTTTTTTCTATTATCATGTGTGATTGTACTTTAAAGCTGCTCTAATGTAGCAGTCCCCCACCTTCTTTTTATGGATACTTTAAAGTACATTTAATTGAATGGGTTTGCATTTTTCTCTTTCTGCTATATTTAATATAATGCCTAATATTTAAAAACTAAAATGCTACTATTGGGCTGATAATCCTTGAAATGAGAATGAGAACTACCTAATGCTTACTTATGAGAATGAAGATTCTATTTATTTTACATGCATTAAAATGATCAGAGGTGCTTAATTTTTATTTTTATCCTATTGGAAGATTTACTGTATTTTACATGTGTTTGTAAATGCACACATTTATAAAGAACAGTGGTAAAGCTGAAATATACTATTACCAATGTTGGGACCATTTTCCTTTCTCGCATAATGCATAGGACTGGCCAGAAAATGATCCTTTGTCCTAAAAGAGTCAAGCTTTTGAAATTTTTATTAATGTGCAAAATACGAATGGAAGAGCAGGTGCATGCAATGTGCCTCAATCTCTCCTGTTGGAGCTGTTCCACTTGGTATAAATAATTGAATGTCCTAGTGGCCATGGGCGGGGGGGAGAGAGCAAGTGAGCAGGATGACAGCATAGCCCAGTGACCAGAACAGTTGTCTGGGCTGCAGGGAAACCCAGGCTCAGTTCCTTCCTCTGAATCATGAGAGGATGCTCGTATTTCTTGCAGGAATGTCCTAATCACTAGGCTGATTTTGGAACTGCTTTCATTCAGTATGTGTCTCATAATTGGGCATCATTTCCAGCCAGAGGGTTATGAGGGCAAACATTTCTGCATGAGTTATTATTTTTTCAGTGGGGGAAAGGAGTTTTGTCATGTTTTTGGCCATATGTGGTAATAAATAGGATTTAGAATATTAGCTAGTCATGGTTTCCAATATACAGTGTTAGTCAAGCTTAAGATAAATGCAGTTAAATAACTTATGGGGGACTAGAACTAGAGAATTTAATTTGCAAGAACAGGGTATATAATCTATTTCCTACTGCTGCTTAGTTTCTAAATTTGATATCTTAAAACTGTTGGAGTTGCTATGATTTCAGATAAAATGTCTTTCCACAGGCAAAAGATAATTTTTCATAAGCTTTTAAAAAACTGGTAAAGTGGTAATCTACAGTATTTTATTATTTAGATCCCTAGCCTTGGGGATATGATTTGCAAGGATTTTTTTTTTTTTTTTTTTTTTTTTAATATCTCAATTCAGGGTGTACGTGTGAGCAGCCTGGGTGAATATATCTGTCAGTCTTTTCTATAGGTTTTTTCTTTCTACCAAATGCCGTCTGCCTTCAGTCCATAGAAACACTACCACCTCTTTAAGTGGTAATGCTCCCTGCAGAGTTTTTAGCCTGTAGGAGATATGATTAGGGGGTGATAGTGTTAAGCACTCCTCCTGTATCTGCTGGCCCACTATGATAACCTTAGGGTTACAATGCATGTCTGACAAATACAATTCCATTGTGACTAGCGCCTTATGGCAATTTAGGAGGCTTATTCATCATTTTACAACAGACTTCTGTCAGGGATTTTGCTTATTTGCCCTTCACTGGTGTACAGTAGTTGTAGGTTTATCTCTAGGAGTCCAGCCCTAATAACCAATAACAAAGTGCTTAAGCTCTAAGCTTGTGAGAAATGGACTTACATTATACTCCAACTGCACCTTAGCTCTCGACTGATAAGACAATGTGTCTTTGAGAGAAGGAAGGATTTGTATGAACTGATCCTTTACAGTATGGTATATGCATTGGCAGAAGATAGGGGGAAGCGCATTGTGTTCTAACCATCCAGATCCCAGCTTTTTACATATAAAATGCATCTTTGCTATCATTAGAAATGTTTCCTTTAAAATATGAAAGTGAAGAGATATCTTGCCTTGGAAATTGCACTACAAAGTTGTTTGTAACGGAGGCGTGGGATTTGGAAGAACTGAGTTACTTTTGATGAAATCCCCATGATTACGGTTTAAATTACACAGATTTATTTAAGGAACAACAAAAGTTGTTTTTTTTATTATTATTCAGATTCCTGCTGGGTTCTGGATATTAATTAGGTAGTGGTTCCAGATGAAATCCAGGAGAGAGGAAAAAAATGCTACTCACATTTTAATAACCCAGAGAATTCTAAGTGGCTAACCATATTGTTTACTATATATCAGTCTGAAGAATAAAGAATAAAAGCGCATGAATAGGCAGGCACACAGCATGGAAGAATAGCACCATACACCCCAGCTAAAGAGCATTGTATATTCAAGGTTTAGATCTTCCACCCAGCAGATTTAGAGCGTGAGGGGGCAACATTTGAGAAGTGTGTACTGAACAAACACAAACATGAGGATTGCCTTTTTTCAGTTTTAAGTGTGAAAACATTAGCTCTCCCTCTATGCCTTTGAAGTCTTCTCTTTCTAGCAAAGCTCTGGCAGGAGGGAGGTCTTTCAATTAGTTTCTCACCCATAATGATTTCTTTGAGAAATTTTAATCAGGTTTTCCATCACAGAGTGCATTTGTTACTGGTACTTGATCTCTTGGCCAGTGGAAGATTCTGTGGTCCTTTGTCTCTTGAGCAGTTGGGTCTTTTATAAACTTTCTGGAGTAGTTATTAATCATGGAACTTTTCTACTTTTTTGAGGTGTAAAACTGCACAGAGAAAAATACCAGTGTAGTGACATGAGCTAATTATCTGCAATCTTACACAGATAAGAGGTAGTATGTTAGCAGTAATGCCTACAACAGCGTAATTACTTTCTGTTTCCATTATTTTGTAGTAACCGCATAATTAGCTCACTGTACCAGAAGCTGTCTGCTTTTTATGGCAACCTGTACTGCTAATCACTAGAAAAGTTTGTGTAAGTGATCTCTAGTCTTTGCACTCGTAGAGTTGCACCAAGTAATTTGAAGGGGCAGCTGTATGCTGGTCCTTCTGCAGAGGTAAGGAGTAAGAAGAGACTGGCAAAGCTGTAGGAGCAAAAGAGCAAAAGCCCCACTACAGCTTCACAAAAATGTTTAGTAAAGTCTTAGCTACTTCATACAGTTTTCTCTGGATTAACGTATACATGCTCATCCTTAGTCTCTTGAATCTAGTCTGCATTAAAGAATCTTGCATGACTCTGTAAGTGTTGATTCTCTTAAACAATATAATTTATTCTGACTCTCTGAACTTCAAAGGGGATGCTTTCTTATAAAAGCAGAACTTCAGGAAGGAAGGGGCTCAGCAGGGCCAGATTATTCATTATGAAAGAGACGTTCTTCTTTGGGGCATGCTTTGGGAATGACGTTCTCTAGCAAGGAATTCCTCTGTGGTGCTTGGGACAGGGGTTACCTGCCTGTTACTGCCCGCTGCAGCTCCTGGGGCAGGGGAAGGGCAGGTCACCACTGCCCCAGCGGTCTGGCAGGACTGGGGCTGCCATTCCCCCTGAGATGGCGGGGCAGGAAGGTCAGGATAGGCTCTTGTAGCGCTCTGTGCTGCCTCCCCCAAAGTCACATCATTGGAATCCAGTGGGGACAATGCCTCTGCAGGCAACAAGGCATAGCAAAAAAAAAAAAAAAAAAAAAAAAGCACTATCACTATGATGTAAAGTTTTTTCTGCCATGTCTACTCCCTAAAAGCTAGCTTTTGGGGATATGAATGAAATCTGTGTACACAGCAGGAAAGAAAAAAATACAAGTGTTGTACACATTTACAAGATGGATAGGGAATTTGGTGTTCCTGTGTTACGCCTGTCTCCCTTCAGCCTCTATTTAAGTAAAAATTCACTAAATTTAGGGGATAAAGAGCATGCTTTTAATCACCATTTCCTCCGACTTAATTCAAATCCTGTTGTCAGTTAGTTATAGATGTTACTTTTTCAGATAATATTGCATAATTCAATGGAAAACAAAAAAGCTCTGTAAAAAGTGGTTATTAAATTCAGCTTTAGATATTTGATATGGTTTTCAAGTACCTCTTTATTTATTTGAGAAAAGAAGTTCTCTTGAAATGTGCTCTTTCTTCTTCCCCTCTGTGGCCTTGGAGCTGGTCCCTCTGAGTACTGCTCCTACATTAATTATTATGGTAAGTAGAAAAGATCAGGTGATAACATGAATACTCTTAAAGCACACCACTAAGACTTTAAGGCAGGCAGCAGTGCTACATGGTTGTAAGCTATACACCGCCTGATTTATTTATGTTTTTAATGCACCAGTAAAAACAAGGCATTCTTTAGCTCCTGTTTGATCCTTCATCCTGGGCCTGTCCTTGCTGACAGCCCCCCTCGCTGCAGCTGCTATTCCTTGTGCTCTGTGAATTGCCCTGTTGTGCCAGCAAAACCAGGACCTCAGAATGAAATCCCCCTCTGCACTGCTGGACTGGTTGTGCCAAAACCACCTAGATTTAATTCCACTGAAATCAGTGAAGCTACACAAAGCATTACTTGGGGTCCGTGCTAAGCCACTGCATTGCTCGCTGCTTTATAAAGTGTTTAGCATGTGTGTTTTGTCCCCTGGGAGCTGTGTGTGTTTGAGCAGGGGTTCTGTGAGGGCAGTGAAGGGGGAGACCCCCAGCATGAGCTACTCAAGCTTTTTCTTTCCTCTCAAGTGCCAGTAGTAAGGCACTCCTCCTTTGCAAACAGAGGGGACACTGTTGCTGGAACAACACAAGAAGACAAGCTAATTTAGTCCTTAAAAGCAAAATTATTAATATTCTGAACACCTTAGGGTGTTCTGAAACTTCAGTAAATCATTATATAAACAAGATGTGGTTCTGCTGCTGGCAACATTAAGAAAATTTAACTGGATGTCACAAGTTCAAATACTGCAGTAAAAGAAAATTCATTCTAACACTTCCTTATCAGACATTGAGTAGAACTGATTCCTCACAGCTAGAAGGGTCAGATTATAGTTTGTTCAGGGTAAAATATCCAAACTGTCCCTACTTGGTTTCACAGACTGACATCTCTGTTTTGCTTGATTTTGGAATCAGTTTCAGTACTCCAACATAGCACATTTTGTTGCTGAGTCATATAAATTAAAGGCCAATCATCACTTTTACCCTATTTCCTTTATATTTCAATACAGCTCTAGGATTTCAAATCAGGTTCAGTTCTCACTTCCATCTGTTGTCTGTGATCTGGTGGTGCTGAACAGATAAAACCCAATAAATTCCCATGTGCTCGATTTGAAGAGTGTCAAGTACCTATGTGGATGCTTTTGTTTGACTTTTTGTCTAATTTCTAGATAAAATATTAAGCACAAGCAAAGAAGAGAAGCTAAGCATACTGAAAGCCCCGTGAAGTGTCTGTCCTGTGTCTGGAAGTCTGGGATGCCAGGCTGCAGTAGTGCTGGGACGGGGGGGGGATTGATATTCATTAGCTGCAGATCTTTCACTGCCTTTCAGACCAGCTTGCAAGTGTGTGGGGATCATATTCTACATCTCCCCATTGATTTAAAAAAAAAATAATAATAACTTGGCAGAGCAATAGAACAGTGTCAACAAAATCCATAGATTCTAAAAGGTAAAATATTTACAAACCGTTTGCAGATGGTGGCTTGAATACTGCAAATATTTGTTCTGCTTGCAAATTGGCTACTTGAACACTGCAGAAAATCACATGGAGCTACATAAAACATGGGAGAATACAATCAACTGATGTATTTTGTTGCTTTTATAAATATGTAAATTTTATTTTGGATAAGAAAACGGATGAATCAATAAATTGCTGTACTTTCTCTCATTAAAACTGGTTCAGCACCAAATTCAGGAGGACTGGTTCTGGTGGAAAACGCATAAGCTGAATTGGCCTCTGCATATTCTAGTGCTGAGTTTCCAATACCTATGTTTTCCATATTTCTGTTTGTTTTATAGTTACTGGTTCCTCTGTAAAGATGTCATGACAGATAGTTTAGGAATTTGGGGTGGGAAAGGGATAAAACTTTTTTTAGCCTTCTCTAAAATAATTTTCAACATCTACTGCAGCTAATTGGGAAAAGAAGATGGGTCCTTCAAACAATCAGACCTGCCACAAACAAGTTAGTTATCTTCAGTTTATCTTTGTGTTAGCTCTATGAGGCAGAAGTAATGCTGGTCTCGTTTACAGTCATGGAAGGGATGATTTGCTTTTCTATTATGATATTTTAAACCAAAAGAGCCTCTGGATGTTGACAGCTTTTCGCTGCTGAGGTGCTTATAAAGACTTACGTGATTATATGGGTAGAATGAGTTGCACATTTAGAGGAATGTTGCTCTTACATCATCTGATATAGCTCTTCATTCACTTTATCAATGCATAATGAAGAATAAAAGTATTGTTTCTCTTGGAGAAAAATTATCAGTAACTATTTTAGCTGTAGATAACCCTTTATTTTTTTCCAGAAAACATACTTTATAATTGTAGCAGTGACTGCCTTTAAAGTATATATCTGTAAGTGTTGAAACACCTTACTTGCAGACTAGTAACTTCCTTCCATAGGCACAAAGCCAGTGCTCAGACCTACTAACAAAGTGCGATTCGTCTCAATATGTGTTTTTAGGGCGTTGTTTAATTACAAAGTTGACTCTTATTAAAAGAGAACAATGAGAAAACAGCGCAGTTATCTGGCCTTTCTCCTAAAGCAGCAATTATACCACTGCTGATACGCTAAGCTAATCTGCATTTTAATTTGTGTGTTTGAAAAGTACACGTTTGGTTCCGGGACATTTGTCAGTGTGCTGCCGAACTGTGGCTTGGCAGGCAGCGCCTGGCACCGCCGTGGTGCTAATTAATGAGCTCCACGGGAGGCCAAGGTGGTGGCAGCTCCATGACCTCCCCAGCCACTCAGAGACTGCCTGCCCCAGAGGAGAAAGCTCACTGCTTCTGGCAGATGCAGAACAGCAGGGGAAAGAGGGGCAAACAACCTCCCACAAACCAGTTTGTAATTGCCCCAGCTTGTGGGAATAGCCCTTCAGCCTGCCTGGAGATCAGTTCATGGAGGGCACAAACTCTGTCTCAGCTGACTTTTCTTAGCAGAAAGATATGAAAGCCTTCCTCACCAACACAACTCAAGATCCTTTGCCATTCTGCTTACCAAGTAAATGATATCAAATGAGGATCTACCATAGGCCATGAGAAACTTTTTGGTAATATCTGAAGACAGGGAAGGCTACGCGGATGTTAGGGCTCAGTAGTGCTCTGAGTGAAACTCATAGCATTGGCCTTGAGAAAAGCAGGATTTGATTTAGCTCTGAAACAGAAAGCCACCTGAGGAGTGTCCAATGGATTTTTGCTGGGCATGTCCTAATAAAAAGATGGAGTGGAGCAACTGAGTCATTGACTCATTGAGGTTGAAAAAGACTTCCAAGATCATTGAGTCCAACCCTTGACTAAACACAATCCTATCAACTAAATCATGGGACTACGTGCAACATCCATTTGCTAAACATGAGGGTTTCAATAGCTCTTAATCAGACTTCTCCTTTGGGAGCTAAAATAGGTAACCTATGATGAAAGGCAAGATAGCTTAAGAATCTCTGCTTATCTTAGGAGTAATGTGAATGCAAGAAAAGAGCTAAGTATATAAAGTTATATAGCTATGAGTATTTTACTGTTGTGTGATACATCTAAAAGTATACGTGTGTACTAGAACAAAGACTTTAGAGTAGAAATGAGACAGAAATCGGTTGAGAAATCACAAAATTTTACATGAAGAGCACTTCTCTAAAAGTGAAAGCAAGAGAGAAAAAAGGATTAGCCCCAAACTTTTCCTAAAATATGCCTTAAAGATGATTACACAAAGCTTTTTTCATCATTGGGAATCCTTCTAATATGCAAATATGTTTGGAATAAGTATTGGGTAAAAGAAAAGTAGTTTGATTAATGGAACCTGTCCTTTATAGTTCTGTTGCAATGTGCAAGGCTCTGTGTTGTGCCTCTGTGTGTGTGTGTTTCAGCAGTAGCATAAGCATGCTGGCAAAAGCCACTGCCAAGTCTCATTAATTGCAACTCCCGCAGACTTATTCAGCCATAGAACTATTATTTGTGGTGCATTTTACATTAATTTGGGATGTAGGTTTCCTTCAAATTTCAAACTGCATAGAGCAAAGTCTATCCTATTTCAAGAAGGGAAAAAACAGAAGGTGGCTAGATCTTAAGAGAGAAGCAAGATGATTTGTCTCTTAAATTCATTAGGCTTGCTATATGGCCTCATTTTTGTTGACAAGTGCAGTCCAAACCCCCCAATAAGTGAGAAATTTCCTATCCAACATACTATTTCAGCCAAAGCAGTGTAATTGCCCAATATCACAGGCAAAAACGGCAGGAGGGCAAAGGAGTTCAGTCAAGACCCCCCAGTGTTTGTGTTTGGTATGAAACACTCCATACAAAAATAATGATTTTGGCTCCTTGAGCCTCCCTCCAGTAGTATGTTCAAAAACTTTGCCAGTTGCTGTTGTACTTTGTTCTCCAAGAGTACACTGTAGAAAATACAGCTTCACTAAAGAGTGGCCAAAGGTTAGACATTTGTGAGGAAATAAAGGAATTATACACACACACACACACATATATATATATATATATGTATAAAAGATTGCCAAACAAACATGAATTTAGTTTGAATAATATTTGGTGTGTGTCCAACAAGGCTGAGGTGCTCAACACTCTTAAAACTGTCATAATTCTGCCTGGCTTTAATATTTGCAACCATTCTCTGAATAACAATGACTGTTTAAAATTTTTGCTGAAAGTCAGTAATGTTACTCTTGCACATTAAAAAAAACCAAACAAACAAAAACCAAAACCTGCATTTCTGTAGATTTTCACCACTAAGTTAATATGGAATTTAAACAGCTCTTTTAATTAAGCTATCCTATTAGTTGGATGGTTTCTCAAATTAAATCCATATCCTTTGTGGCCAGTATTTTCTATTACACTTCTATATTGAAACTATTAACCAATGATGGACAAGTCATAATGCAGTCAAGAAAAAGCTTTTTTTTTTTATGTTGGTATCACTTGGAGATTAGCTGATTGGATGGAGGGAAGTTCTCCGAGTGCACTGGGTGAGAGGTAACAAAAGGTTTATATGGTAGGAGGAAAACACGTATTTATTGATCCTTCTGTCTGTCATGGATGTATGCTGTGCATCAAATCAGCAGTCTCCTAGGAATTTCAGTATCCTGGAGGTGGGCACCAAAGTGCCTTTAATTAAAATACTTATCTGAATGTATTTTGTTTCTATAGTTTGCTGATTATTTTTAGCGCATTAAAATATGGCGTATATGGAAACAATGCACATCAAAGTACTTCAAATGATCCATTGTTTCTAAAACCAGTGACTTAAATTCTGATTTATTTTATGTATGAGCAAAGCAAGACAAAGTTCTCTACAGATTTAGGAAGAGAACAGAATTCATTCCCCTGAGCTAGCTGCTGAAAGCACATACTTCCTAAGAAAAGACCAAAAGAAGAAACAATTCAAATAAGTGGGAGAGAGAAAGAAAGAGGGGACTGAAACTCTGATATGACTTCAAATTTTCAGACCCTCAAATTGCAACTCAGACTGTTGTCAAACACATTTGCACAAAGGCAGGTTGGAAAGCTGTTGGGAAGGCTTGGAATGGCAGTCTGTATTTATCAGTTCTAATGTCTGTATTTGAATTTTATATGTGCAGCTCATGCATATTTTATGTCCTATATGGATAAATATGAAATAAATATATATAAGAAAATATTTATATAAAAAATATATATTCTGAGATTAGGAAAATAAGAACTGCTATCTGAGCTCTGCCCAACAGCCTGTGTTGATAGATCTGTTTCAAACAGTGGCTGCACTGATGATCCAACAAGTGTTTATTCCCACCTAATGGAAAATGAAGGAGTAACAAGATGATGCATAAATTTTTTCTCAACTCTTGGAGAAAATTGCTGGCCTCAGTTCTGATGCATGTGGATTAGCATCATATGCATGTGTTTGTCTTGTTGAGAGGTTTTTTAAATGTTGAGAATGGAACATAACGCAAAGAATCTTGGGCTGAATTTATTCCAGGACTTACTTGACTAGAAAAGTCTCTTCTAGAGATTAATACCGCCTTTCAAGAGGGACATACAGGCATACGGACTCTAACAGACCCCCATGCAATTTCCACTGGGTTTTTCCATCTTTGTTATGAAATCTTCACAGCTTATGACACACCTCTGGGTGCCATCTCCTGGCTAGAATGCTCTGTGAATGCAGGATTTGGGTAACAGTCAGAGGGTGAGGAATCCCCAGTGTAAAACTTCTGTCCTGGCACACAGAAGGGGCACCAGGGGATTGTGTCATCCTGGCTGCTCTTTGGATGCAGAACGCTGGGGCTTCTTATCCAGAAGGCTTCACCACTAGTGAAGTCCAGAAGGAGAAGATGCTACACTGCCTTTGTTCAAGCTGCAGTGCACTAGGTGAAGTTTCACTGAAGTCAGCAGACTTTGGTTTGAAACAGTAAATTTTTGTCTTTCTAGGCAAGAGTTGTTAAAAGAGATGAATATTGTTTATTTTTTTAATAGGCTAGTAACTTGCTAAAACAGGGTCATTACCACACAAGAGATCAAGCTCTTTTGCCTCTTGATCTTTTTTGATCTTGAAAAAGGTCAGAAGAATAAAGGTCTTACTGGGGATAAAAGTCTTAAGAGAAGTTCCTTAGTGGTAATTTTTTATGTTAGTATCTCTTTCTTTTTTTTTTTTTTTTCTCCTCCATCTCCACTGAAGCATGGGGGAGAATAGCTTTAGTTAGATTTGGGCTTTTTCATACGGTCATATACATATATACAGCAGACCTGAAAGCTAAATCTTTGTTTTCTGTTGGCTATGTATTTCTTCCAAGATCCCAGCTCAAGTGAGTGTGATATCTTTGTGGCTGCAAAACCCTAAGGGGGACCCCTGCATACACTCAAAAATACAATTGCAAAAAGCTCATTCCTTTATACAGCGGATTACTTTTAGATTTACTTCGATGTGATCTGTACAGATTCCCTTCATCTAAGGGGAGGTCTGATTCTCTTAGCTGACTTACGCAGCCACACACCAAGAGAGTCTTATTTTGTGGGAGCCAAATCTCATTAATGGCAATCTGCTGCCCATCTTTTAATTAGCCAGAGAATTGATGACACTTCACAACCACAGCAGTGGCAATAAAGTAGCATTGTAATATAAAACAAGGTGAGGTGTCCAGCAGAATAGAAAGCCCACATTTATCTACTTTAGTCTACTGACTAGATTCACATTTTATATGGGGTATTGTTGTACCCATGTTTATTATGCACAATTACACAAATGGTTAATATTTTTAGCTTCTCAAATACCTTCACTGTTAGCTAGCTTGGAGATTTGAAATTACACAGATTTCAAACTATGTGCGAAATCTTTTTTTTCTATAGTCTGCATTCCTTGGATTTCATGTAAATACTAACTGATCTTTTAATGAAACCAAGTACCTTGAGAAGATTTATAAAATTGTTTCCACTATTTAATGATACTACAATTTTTTGGCAAAATTTTCAGGCATATGCATGGCTTGCTATTAGTTAAATTTTTTGTGGCATAATCTTCCTATTTGTGTGTTGATTTAAGCAGGTGCAGGAAAAATGGTATTATTTAGGTTGTATACTGCTTGATATAAGGACTTCTCTCCCTTTTGGTTTATACAACACTGTGTTCTATAGGGATTCATAAACAATTTGTGCTGCAATCATTTTCCACTTATTTCACTTTGTTTTATAGAATACATTTTATGCTGCAGTTTCAGCGTATGTCTTTGTGATTCAGTAAACCTACCTAGTCCAGAATCAATACTTACATTTTCCTCCCCCATAATAGTAAAGGGCATATAAAATGCATGAGACAAAGTAAGCTCTTTCTAAAGATATAGATTAAAACTGAAAGTGCAGTTAGAAATGAGGAAAACTGAATGAAGAGTTCTGAGTCTGGGACAGTTTTCTGTGATATAGAGGAAATATTGAAGACTGTCAGAAAGGATCAGAGCATGGACATAGCAGCACTAACCAGTGCCACTGTCCTGCTGCTTTGCAATTGATTGCTGATGAAGGAATTGTTTGTTTTGTCTACTGTTAACTCTAGAAGAGTTTTATTGTAGCAGTGCAGGATAAAATGTACTTATAAACAGGAGAAATTGAAGTCAGTGGGAAATAACTGCACATTCCCCTGTTTCATGTGTGTCTTCTAGGAACCATAACCTGTGAACATATGTACCGTCAATGGTGTTGAGAGCTCTGATCTCAGCAATAAATCCAGTGCTAATGGCATCTGAACTGGGATGTTGGGACTTATGGAAATTCATGTTTCCTCTATCATAGTTCACCTGTGTTTACAATGAAGTTCAAATTACCTGAATTTTTGACTCACCCTAAAATACAACAGGGAAGAGAGATCCTGTTTTTGGAAAACTATAAAGGTAATTTCTGGACTGAAGACATGCACTTCCTTAGAAAGGTTTGAAGGTGCTTTTTAAGGTGAAACATCTGAATCTTTCCTGCATAGCATATAGAGTAAATATTCAGGAAAAGATAAGTATGGCCATTACAATTGGATATTCTGGGTTACAACTCTATAATGGAAATTTTACAACATCCTTTCAAACTTAACTTTGCTTTATACCTAATAAAATATAAGAAATCAAATGGCAAAGATATACATTCCAAAATAAGCAAAATATCAGAAGACAAAAACATTTAAGTATTTATGATAGTAAACTGGGAGCTGTAGTTCTTCTGGGCTGTTTCACTGCAGTCAGCTTATAGGGGAATCTTATTTTTCTCCCTTTACAGAAATTAGAGAGAAACTGGGGCTGTGTGAAGAGAGTTAGGCCTGAAAGCCAGCTGGTTCCCAATAGTAGCCTGACCTGGCCACAGAAAGGTGAATTATAGCAACCATTGGGCAAGGAGTACTCAGTGACGTGCTGTTGCTTTAAAACATCATTTGGTTGTATTTAAAAATGTTGGTTTTAGTATGGGTGGACAATAAAGGCTGGTTTGTACAGGGGAGGAACTTCTTGGAAAGGTAACTAAGCTCCATTCAGCTGTCCCTGGACATAACAGGGATGATGCTCAGTTGAAGATAGGCATGATGGCATTATTGAGGTTTTCCTCTTGTCCCCAGGGTTAGAACTGTTCCATGACAAATATCCCAGAACAGCAGTCCTCATCTTTAACTGAATGCTGTAGTTTATGGCAACAGTCACTGAAACAATTGCTTTTCTGGCCTGTGACCATGATGAAAATCTTTATTTTCCCAAATAAAATATGCACATGACCAGCTATTAATTTTTCTTGTCTCAAGCTCTTGCAAATATGATTAAAGAAATCAGGCAGTAGTTTCAAGCAAATATTAGTTCATCAGGATTATTTCTTTAAACTATCATCAAAACATCTATTCCTTTATTATAAAGTTCAGGCCTAAGCAGGCATTTTCTTAGATTTGTCAGGTATGTGTTGAGCTGCAGAGAATGGTAGTTTGGATGAAAACAGAGTATTTCCCTATGTGCACACTTGTATTGCATGTCCTACATACTGTGGTGTGGTATCGTCTTCAGAGAGTTACCTCTGATGGACAGGATTAGGGGAAATCCTTGTTTCTTTGGTGATTTTCAAACACTATCAGACAATGATGCCAACTAAGAGTGAATTAATGAGATATTGGAGCCTGGCAAGTAAAAAGTGGCTTTAAATAACCCTGATTAGCCTTTCCTCAGCTCCTTAGAGCGCAGGCAAGGCTTGAGCAACAACAAAGACCCCACACTCACACTTTTTATTAGTTTGATGGAAAAAGAGTGTGCTTTTCAGAGGGTGTTAATTAAAAGATTTAGGTCCATTCACACTGCCCATATCCCTTGTTTCATCTTTCCCTCCTTTTTGTGTAGTTTGTTTGCCATGTGAGAGGTAGAGCTGCTGTTATGACAGAAAATGTTGACTTTTAAAGAGTTTGCTCAGATCTTATCTGTGAGAAAAATATAAGCTGTAATTGAGCATATGAGTTTCACTTTTTATGTGATGGCTTCATTAGACATGAACTTTATTTTAAGTAATTTAAAATGCCTTTCACTCTTTTCAAAACAATTTTTCACCTCTTTTCTGTCTTTTTTAAGGGATATGTCCCCCACATCTTTGTAGTTGCTACATTTTGCCTGTTTAGTAAATAAATAAAATAAAATTTTCGAACCCCTTAGTCATAAAGCTGTGCTTTTATAAACCTTAAGCATAGTAAAATCACTGCATCAGCCTCTTCTGGCTATATGAAATCCAAAGTGTACTGACTGTGTTCCACCAATAAGTTTTTCAGAATCTCAGAAATATATATAAATGCATTTTAAGTATATGAAACTTGAGTAAATTATTTAATTACAAAATTATCTGTTGTATTTCAAGGTTTCTATTAAAAAAAAATAAATGCACGTACTATCCCATACCTTTTTCCAAATGAGATGGATTGTATTTATTTGTCTGATCCAGCCAAAAATTCTGCAACTTATCAAAAAAGATCCATCAAAAATGTAAGAACAGGACAATAGAACTCTCTGATTATATTTTTGACTGTCAGATTCTGCATCTGAATTGTAGTCAGTGAAACTATGGGGATATGAGGGAATGAAAAATATATGAGATTTCACATTAATTTTTGGATTAATTTTGTTTCTTTTAAGGCTATATTTTAGATATAAGTAGGCATCTCTAATCGTAATGTGGAACTCATACATGTACAGAACATGACTTGGTGCTGGGAAAAATCCTTTGTGCTCACCTTTAAAATTGGATTATACAAAAGGGGGTGTAAAAATCTAAGTAAGGGCTCACTCTTACTTGAGAAATGAATGTGCTGGGTGTGAGACCACTCTGCTGAAGTGAAACGTGTGGTCTCTCTCCATTGCCATTGAAATATTTTTCATAAAATTCTATGGTCTCCCCTCTCAGTATGGGAAGGTGAGGATACTGGTGAGGCATTTGGGAGGAAGAGAGAGAATTCTGGGTTTGTTGATAAAACAAGCTAATAGACAGTTAATTATTGCTGCGTGCTTTCACTGGCAAACATCTACAGCACACTTTAAAAAAGAGAAGGGTGATTGCTGCTTGTTAATGGACTCTGCTATTTTACAGCACTGTAGTCAAGCAGCCACCTACAGTTCATCCTTATGTTAATACTAACGTTACTAATTTTAACATTATATGCCTCTTTCCACTGGCCCCTGTTGGAACCAACAGCCTACGGCAAGTGCTGTACTGCCTTTTACTTAATTGCTTCTTAAAGCTAACAGTGAATTACATTAAGTGTAATTTCATTGTCGTTGGATCTTGGTGAGTTTGAGGTGGCACGTTTGCCATGGGAGTTCTTTTTCTCTGGTTCAGTGGCTATATCCGGGTGGGATGCATTTCTCCTGGAGTAATCCAGGAGAATCTTTCCTTTGAAGAGGAACAGATGTAGATTTACATATCTGGAGGTCTCTGGCCTCTGATGAGATTAGTTGGTGTTTTTAAACCCTACTGGAAGGTGCATATTTAATAAATGCCTAAAGCAAGCCTGTGTGAAATGGCTGGGCCCTGGGAGACTTTGAATGAGAGGAGAGGAGGAGATGTCAAGTTGCACATTGTGGTACCATCATAATCACTGCTGAAAATAGGCCAACACTTGAAATAACAAATAGATTCAGATTCTGTTGTAAAAGCACTAAGGAAAAAATGGACAAGGGAACTGCCTCAAAAGCATTTCGGTTTAAATTTCAACTGATCATTTTGTTTCTAATTTCTTAATTGGAAAGACATGAAAATGTAAAGGTTTAAAAGCTGGAAATCCTCCCTGGCCCGTGCCAAATAATCTGTGCTTTTTTCACATGCTTATTTGAGGTAACTGCATGCCTTGCAATAGAAATTAGTATTTTTGTTTTATTGAAAGAGCGTATTTTGAGATGGAGGGGAAGGGCTTGTGGTAAAACTGGAGATTAAATAAACTTCCATGGGAAAGAATAAGCTTATTTGACAGCAGATTTCTGTTATTTTAAACAGAAAATAGTGTGAAACAGAAGTTAAAAATTCTAGATGGAGCGCTTCTCTTGGTGTGCTGTTACATGCT
This sequence comes from Regulus satrapa, assembly GCA_013396955.1. NCBI lineage: Eukaryota > Metazoa > Chordata > Aves > Passeriformes > Regulidae > Regulus > Regulus satrapa. The sequence continues at coordinate 18,133 of VWZN01017015.1, forward strand.
CCCACGGTAAAACGACAGCAGCACGTTCTCATTACTGCTGATTTGGATCCGCATCCCGATTTTTGATTGTGCTCACAGCATTTGAAACTGTCCAGGGCTTTGTAAATGCTTTCTAATCTCATCGCTCTGCTTTTCCTTTCACCTCTTTCCGGTTTCTCGCCTGGTTTTATTTCCCCGGGCGCAGCGGCTGTCGCGGCCGGGGAGCGGTGCCCGGGCCCGGGTGTGCCCGCCCTGCCCGGCTCTCTGCTCCGCTCCGAGCCCGTCACCTGCGGGCCCAGCTGTGCCAGCCCTGCCCGGCTCTCTGCTCCGCTCCGAGCCCGTCATCCGCGGGCCCAGCTGTGCCCGCCCTGCCCGGCTCTCTGCTCCGCACCGAGCCC
>VWZN01017015.1:26992-41910 GCA_013396955.1 Regulus satrapa
AATCCCATTCTTTGGAAATGTCAGCTGGGATTTTCAAAGTACGTAGCAATTGTCTGTGTCTGGCCCAGCTTGGAAAGCTGTCCCAGTCCAGGACATCACTTGAACATATGGTTCTGTGCTGCTGATGGAGCATAAGTGTTACATGAAGCTGAGCATCCCACATATGGATGGGCTTAGGAATGTGCGGAAATGCTTTGTCTGAATTAAGGACCCTGTGTAGAGGCTTCCATGCATTGGCAGAGGTTGAAAAGGTTTATCTTGAAAATAAGGAATGTGGCTTGTTGCACTGATTGTGTCTGTGTGTGTTTGTTCTAAAAGTAATGTTGGTCACATGAGAAATTGTAGAATTTTTTTAAAAAGCACATATACAAAATACTGTCCTCATTTTTCTATGTTTGCAACAGAGTTTGGGAGCTTTTCTCTGGAAATTCTTTATGCATGTGTAGTTTTACACTAAGGAAAGTAACAAATGCTTTTAATCAATGGACAATTGTTTGCAGGGAGGAGACACACAATGCTAGATTGAAAATATTAAGGATTTTTTTTTGTCTTCTAGAAGTTTGGTACACGTGGTTAAATTTTAGGAAAAGAATTTGACAGAGCTTTCTCATATCAAAAATCAATGCAAAACTGTGCTGTAAATTGAAAAAAAAAAAACAAAAACCAAACTATCTTGCTTGCATATCAGGGATAAGTCTTGTTTTTATCTTATTTTCCCTTATTCCTCAGTGCCATTATCAAAACAAGTATTTCCATGCATTAGAAAATGTAATTTGAGTCAACTGATACCTCAATCAGTTCTGGGATATATGTAATTTCCTGTGATGTTGAACAGAGAGAATTGATTTCAAATGTATATTTTTGGATTAAGGTGAAGGGATCAAGTAGGAACATAACTCTTATGTCTGATGATTGAATTTGACCTGCCATATGAGCAGAGCAGAATCCTGAAGGCTGATATCTGTGACATATAAATACCATGTCTATATATTATTTTTTTGCCTATAAGGAGAGCTGGGTAGGAAAGGCGTTAATCAGTAACACAGTATTTGTGACACACAGTAAGGCATCTCAGCAGTTTCTCTATGTGCATTCCTGTACTTAAGGATAATAATTCCTAGTTACCTGATCCACGTACAGAAGATGAAAGAAACAAGGAACTTCTTGCTGAATACTCAAGCACTGGAAACTCCCTGTGTGGATTTTGTGGAGCAGAGCCTGTGTTTGAGACCCAGGTGGAAGCCAGTGTAACGCATGCCCTGGGCTGGGCTTTGCTGTGCAGTGGAGTTTGAAGGCCACTGCAAAATTTCTTTTTAGGTGAATTCAGAAGACAAATCCAAGTGGGATTTTTCTTTTAAATATGTTTTCCTGAAGAAATTATATAAATTTTTGTCTGCAGGTTTTCAATGAATAATTTTTAAACCACTCTGCTGACTACATTTGGCAGAAAAGCTAAGACTGTAATATTATGACTATTTCATGAAAATAAGTGGCCCAGCAGGTTCCACTGATGCCTTTGATCCAGAGAGGTGACAGGGAAAGTGCAACTTTCCTTGGCAAAAGAGTTTTTGTGGAAAAAAATTATGGAAATGAGAGGTGCGGTGGAAGACAGGTGGCAAAATAATTTCATAAATAGCACAACCCTTTTCATGAGAATTTTAAACTTGTTGGGCAGAAACAGTTCTATGAGGTACCTTTCTGAAGACCTTAGAAAGTTATCTATGGTATTTAATAGATATTTCTGCATTGAAATTGTACTTGAAAGTAGTTCAAAGCTGGTAGACTGGACACATGAGCATCTAATTTTCCACTAGTGTGCGTGTGTAGGTATGTTTGCATTTTTTGCTTATATTGTAGTGTTTGTATATTTTATATATTTCACATAGAAATATTTTATGAACATGTTTTATTTGCTGTCCATTTCAAGTCTCTAAATGTATTATAAATATTGTCCATCTGGATATAATATTCTTGTTTTTTAGGGCAACAAATGTCCCTTTCTTCTTTCTACTCTTCTTTCACAGCTTAGATAACACCAGTCATGATTCAGAAAGTATATGAGCAGCAAAGTACTCTCCAGATTATCAGTTGATCATAAATGTTCTTTGATGTGTCTTTAGTACTCAATATTTTCAGAAGAGACCAATGATATAGTGATACCCCAGGCAGTGGATACTTGAAAGAAGTGTGGTCTTTATTTAGTGCATAATCTTCATTCTGTGAACATCAGGCTTATATCAAGGGTAGGTCTTTGGGTTGCAGAATAAATGTGACTAAATAGTTGCTTTTAAAATTTTTAGAATGTGTCCATAACCTGACTATGGAAATAGTAATTTTATTTATAGTCCAGCATTCACTGTGAATATTTCACTCCCACATGTTGATATGAATTAATACCTGAAAGCAAATGCTCCTTACAAATATTTCTTTACTGTTATAATCAGAGGAACACCAAATTTCCTGAGTTAAGCTTTTCCATTCTTTAAAATGATTACATTTTATTTAAGTTCAAGTGAGTAACTGATAGGCTCTCATTTGCTAAAATCTTAAATAGAAAGCCTTCTAGATCAGCTTGGTATCTTTGCAAGTCCTGAAGATGTTTCTCACTGTTCACTCAAACGCATTTTTCAGCATTTATTTTGAACATGCTAACATTTTCTAGTTATATTGTTTTCATGCAGAATTTGCCATGAGTGATGTAATTCTACATGGTCATTTTCCTTTTCTATACAGCTGTTGCAAAATTAAAAAGCTGTAAAGTTACAAATGGCTTCATATGAAGCAATACACAGCATGGAATTTCCTGCCAGTGGTTAAAATAATACAATTACTTTTAACAGATGAAAACAGTTAAGCAGGTCCTTGTTTAAAAAAACAAAAAAGCCTTTCTTCTGAAAGTATTCCTTTAAAACATTTACTTGAAAATAAGTAAAAAAATCTCTTGGCATAGAATACTTTGACTCTTTTGGGTTTTGGCATACAACACGGATCAAGAAGAATAATCACAGTGACAGGTAAGAAACCTGTAAAAGAAAAGCTTTATTTGAGCACAATTCACCAGGCGTACATCTTAGTTTAGTCTTGTCTCCATCTGCAGAGTAAACCAGCCATATGCTTAGAGACATCATTGTCTTTTCTCTCTCTCTTTTTTTTTTTTTTTTTTTGTTTTTATCCCCTGCACCAAAAAAGAGAAGTCATTAGGTTTGACAAGACTGGTACATTTTGTAGTAATTACAAGGGAGCACAAAACAAAACCAGACCAGTTTCACAATGTCCATGATTGTCCTAATGCACCAAAGAATGTTTTTTACATTCTGTTAGGGGGAACCTGATTAATTGGTTCTTTGTAACTCCAAATTGAAATCACAGTGTAACCTGGTTGTGCTCAGCACAGGAAGCCTTTGGGGATGCCAAAGTTTGGACATGAGTCTGGGACGTAGAGGAGTCCCAGAACTATTGTGTTCAGTGAGCTGTGAAAAGTCATTCAGAAGAGAAACACTCAGCATCCTTTATTTATTTGCATTGAAATATTTATCTGTGATGTGAGGCATTCATAATAGATTGTCAATCTCTTGTGCCTTGTGATGAATCTGGGTGTCTTGCATTGAATTCTAAGTATTTTCTTCTGTGAATAATTTCATAATCGTCACCTTGCCAACCTATGAATGTAAACTCCCCTTTGGATCCAAATTATCTTTTTTTTTTTTCTTTCTCTAGTAAGGAAATAAAACCTTTAACTTACTGTTAAAAAAAAAAGAAACAAAACAAAAAAAACCCTTACCTGCCTAAATTATTAATTTTTACACTTAGCGATTAAAACTCAATCAACCTGAAAATTCGTGTCTTGCTGCTCTTTCCTGATAATTGAAGGAAATTATTTATGTAGCATAGATTAATATTGTTTCATGTTCTACCTGACATTCCAGATTAAAGTATGACTTTGAAATGGGTTGGGACTGAAATACCTTATGCAACCACTCTTGGAAAGCAACTTGTTAGGTTCTTAGTACCAAAGCTCACAAAGGAAGGAAATTTTTATTTCTGTCTTATATCCTGGGTGGAACAGAGAGTGAAATGCGCTTGGGAGATAAAACAAATTAAAGAAAGAGAACAAAGGCACGATAGCAATAACAGTGTGCATCTTCGGTCCCTAGCACTGACTTTCAGGGACACTGATGTCACGGAAGTGGTGGTTTTGGTAGAAAGACAGGAAAGTCTCTTTTGAAGCTGTGTCTAACACCATTGTAGGCTCCTTTGAGCTGTGCACTGGTACAGAGAAGGGTCTGTGCTTTTTCACTCTTCTGGGACAAGCAAACACCCAAATAACATCTAGAGTACATTTGGCATTTCTGGCATAACTTTGGGCCATTTTCTGTAGAGTAGGAAGCTGTGCTGACCCACCAGCATGGGAAAGTTTACTCTGAGTTTTTTGAGCGAGCTTCTCTCGGTCTTTTCTCTCTTCCTTTCATCTGTGATTGAAAAAGGATTTTGGAGGCAAGAGAAAGGCAGCAGTTTAAAGGAGGTTGAGCTAACCCAGAACACAAAGGGTGGAGGTGTATCTGCTCACTGCTGGCATGCAGCCATCATGGTTATCAGCTTAATAGCATAACTTAACAGGAAGAATTACACTCGTGACCTTCTGCTCCTACAGCACAAGCTTCTATCACTTGAGCTAAAGGAGAATCTCCATTAGTAGTTGCTCATTGTCACAGGGCACATATCCCCCTCTTGGGCCAACCACTTATAATGACAAGATATCATAAACACTTGAACAGCTCTGATTTTGTCCAGTAGAGGGAAGTGGATAGACGCAAACACTAACTCAATATGTTAGAGAGGAGATATCATCAACATATTAACCACATCATGCATGATTGGCAAAAGGCGTAACAATTGCAGAACCTTGCGTTTCAAACCACTGCCAAAATCTCTGTATTGACTAAGGATCATTTCCACTAGAATTGCTGTGTCTTGCACTGTCACTGCTTTTTGAATTACAGAGCTGCCAGAAAAGAGTAATCTGGATCACAAACCAATTTACCTTGTTGATGAAAATAACATGTTGCTGGGTTATGAACAACACTCATTAAGTTCAATTTTTCAATTTATGCTCTTGAGGGAAGAAGACTGTTGAAAAATACCTTTAAGAGAGAGCTGGCAGTAAGTTGCATTTCAAAAATAGGTGCCTTTTTCCTTGGAAATAGGAATGGAATAGTAAATTGGGTACTGCCACAGAACTCATCCAAAGTGAGAACTCCAAAGCATTTGGATGCTGGGATTCCACTTTAGTGTCAATCAGTATTTCTTGGGTAACATGATAAAAGCAATATATTTCAGAACTAGCTTTCTTCTAGACCCCTATTTACTTGCTTACATTAGCCCAGTGGCTGTTCCCTGGGGAGAAAGACAGTTACTGAATTTAGAAATGCTCCTTGTCAGCTTTAGCTGTGCAGGTACTACCTACCCAGTAGGAAAAAACAGAAGTGCAGAAGTGGTTGCTTGTTTTGGAGTTGTGTTTGGATTATGAGGTTGTTTTTTTGTTGTTGTTGTTGTTTTTGTTTTGGTTTTGGTTTTGTTTTGTTTTTGTTTGTTTTTTTTTTTTTTAAGAGGGCCTTAAAGGCAAAGATATACCACTCAGCAGTGATAATCACACTGCTGTACCATGGAAACATGGCCAACTGTATCAAGTATTCCTAAGCCTGTGACAGGCAGTCATCAGCCCAGTCTTTCTTTGGAACTGCTTGAAGCAATCCTCTTCTTTTCTAATGCTGAATGATTCTCCACAAGGTCCACCAGCTCCTTTCCTCTCCACTGGATTAGTTGGAGTGTCCAAATTTTAAAGGATGCCAACTGGCTTGCAACCAGCCATTTATAGAGCAGCTCCTGTTCCAGAGGCATTTTTTCCCCAACAACTTTGGCTGTTTCTCATCCTCATTCCTTTCTGTAAAGAACTCTGAAGTCCCTGTAGAGGTTTCATAACATCCTGAAGCCTTCATCAAATGGTAAATTGGTATTCTGTTAGGCTGTCAAGAAGGATTAGAAGGAAGGATCTATTCTTCTTCTTCTTCTTCTTCTCATTCTTTAATGACAAGTTACATTGCCAGGCTGTCCACTAAATCACATTAGGCAAGGTCTAATTTACTTCTCCATACCAAAATAGAGAGGAACCAGAAACAAAAAAAAAATCTCCCACTTAGGACATGCGTTGAGAATTCAGGGAATTCTTGTGCTACTGCAATTCTGTTTTACAAGTTAGCATTTTATTAGCATGAAAATGTATATTGTACCCTGACTGCTTTTCTCTTTTCTTTTTGAAATATATATACACCCATTTTAAGTAATTTAAAGCTTTAAAACAATCTGCATTGGTGAATTTCATCAAAAGCATGAAGAATTAATGCCTTGACAAGTATTTTCATAGAGAATTTTTCAACTAGTTCTGTGAGAGTCTCATTCTTTGTCAGGGATCATCCCTTTCATCCTCACAAAAGGAGTTGGGGTTTTGCTGGAAACTGAAGATGCTGTGTTTACCAGAACTCCTTTCACCGTTACACACAAGTGTTGATCTCCCATTGCAGCCAGCATCAATGTTTGTGGGTGTAAACATGAAGACATATTCACTGAGAAGGAGTCTTTAGAGAGCGAAGATATGTGTACAGTAATGGTAGAAACCATTCTAAATTTAGTGCTGTTGGAGTGTGGACTTCTTCCCCATGTCTAGGGGCATGACTGGCCTTCAAAGGAGAAAGGGGGAAAGCTTTGAAAAGAGGGAGAGGAAGGGAAAATGGAATATCCACAACTAGCTTGATTCACCCCCAAAATACACCTCCAGTGCCTCTCGCTTCCATGTTAGAAGTGCTGACGAAATGTCATGGTTAATGCAGCTCTTTGTATTTTTCCATCTTAGTGATATATGTAGTGATGGGGCAGATTAGGGTAATTGCAAGAATATGAGTGGGAAATGGACCCGGTGGGCAGTCGAGGTGCACCAACCAAACACAGAGCTGGGAGAGTTCAACGAGTCTTAGTGCTGTGCTGCATCCTGCAAGACCAGAATGAATGTCACACGTTTCCAAGCATAAGAAATTCTGCATAAATAGGACATTCAATTATTTATGAATAGACTGCAAGTCAGTGATTAATTAGCATTTTAAATATGGTTGATTAACACATTAACCCTATTTTATGAAAACTCTTTTAAAAGATACATATTACATGTGCTTCCATTTGATTTTCACATTTCTGATGTCTTTCATCTGTTAGATTACTGTGTCCTATAAGACTTTCTAGAACGTTTAATTATTTACTTTACAAATGCAGGATGTTATAATGATATTTGTAAAGAAAAAGCTAGGATAATGAATATACAATACAGTATTAGCAGCTTCCCCAACTGTTGACAGGAGGTTAGGGGGGTATGGGTGGAGGAAGAAAGAAAATCAAAACAAGATAATAATGTTGCGCTAGATGTATACAAGTGAATATGCAATAAGCATTGGGAATAGTGCACAAAAGCAATAACATAATTTACCATTCTGTATGAAAGAACTAGCTGAGGTGCTTTTGTCTGTATTGAAGGTAACATTTGGAAGCTTCCATTGGAAAGCAGGATATAACCTAGAAATGGTTTGCATTATCAGTTACAGAAGAAAACATTTACTTGTTTAATAATCAGTTATTTATTTCTATTATTAATTATTCATCTATCTCTCCGTGATCACTAGCAGATGAGCCGCTACCGTACCAAGGGCTGGGATTTACCTGCCAATCCTAACAATGAGGAGAAGAGAAAGAGGTGAAAGCCCCCCCATCAGTAGCTCAGTTCATTTTAAACTGTTTGTTTCTGCATAGGCTGATTAAGTTCCAGAGATGCCCAACAGCCTGAGATAGGTCATTCCTGTATATTCAGATGGCAATTCACAGACTGTTCTTGTGTAATAAAGTGAAATTATGCTAGGAGTGAAACTGTCAGAACTGACCTTTTTTTCTGGGGTCTTGTCTCATGACATAGAGAACGGAGAAGACATTCAGCCTTCAGAGCACTCAGCATCTCAGGAGGGTCTGTGTTTAAAGTACACACCTGCTCCTCCGCAGTAAATAGTCAATATTCTTACATGAAGGCATATGCCTGAATATTTTGTATAATTGGCTCTGTCCCCCTTTCTGCAAGAGTATATTGAAATTGGTGGTGTTAGAGTTGTTTAATGTTGTCCTACATTGTTAAGGACAAAAAGCCCTGCAAAGATCAAATTGTGCTTAGAACTTTGCAAAGTTAAAATGTGTATAAAAAATAGGGGGGAAACACATGATACTGAAAATTGGTCAACTGGCTCTTTGCCTGAAAAATTACTTATTAGCAGGGATATCATCAAGGTGCAATGTAGTTTTCTGGACCAAAGTCATTGATAAAGGGCACAATGGGCAATTCTTACTTATCTTAAACATTGAGTTTATTTGCGCAAGTGAGAAGCACATTGTCTACGGCACGCTTTTATATGTTGTATAGAGAGGCAAGATAACTGCTAATGTCATTGGCCTGCTGCTTAGGTCTTCTTCTTCAGAAATACTTCCTTGCAGTAATGTCATTTTGCCATCAAAGCTATCTCTAATGTTTTGCGGTGTTGTATTTCCTGTCTGATAAAACCCAAAAAAACCAACAACCAAACAAATTAAAACCATCAGGTATTATTATTTTTTTAAAATTTCCTTACTTCTGCTTTTTGGCCTCAAAAATTCTTATTATTATTTCCTTTTTTGATGATGAGATAATAAAAAAATGGAGGTAACCATATTACAGCAAGGGTCCATATCTTTTAAAGGTGGGCGTTGGAGTACCTGGAAGAGTTGCATGCTTCATAACATTAAGGCACCATGTCCAAGGGTATGTGATTGCCATGCACAAGGAGGCTTGTGGAGCAAGTTCAGTGAAGTCATTATGATGATATCATTGCTGGTGGCCATTACTCTACATTACTAGTGGCCATTACTGTAATCTAAATGGACATTGGGAGGAGATTATGGTGAAAGGTGCTAATGGCTTGCACATTAGAGGTCTTTAACATATAAGCACCCAGGATGAAAGTCTATGTACAAAGAGTTAAATAAATTGTGCAGCATCTTCCCCCAGGGAGTCATTAAAGGTATTATGCAAGTTTAAGTACTCTTCTTTATCTGGGCTATTAGACCTTTCAAACTAGGAGGTCTAAAGGAAAGAGCTCTTGAGTAGTGGTTTTCCCAGGTGTAAAATCAAGCCAGTGGGCTGGGGTTGAAGGGTGGTGGGTGAGAGTGGAAGACAATCTATAGTTTAAGCAGGTAAATCTGTCAGATTTCCCAAGTGCTGGAGAAAAGCCTGCTAAGTGTGTGCAGTTTTCATGTTCGAAGGAAGAAGGTATACATCTTTTAGGGCTTTACTTTGGAACACAATCAAATTATCCTCAGCTGGAAGGGGTGGATAATACAAGTTTGCTATATTATTGCCATATTTTGTTCCAATGTCTATTTTCCTTTAAAAAAAAAAAAAAAGGTGAAGAATCTAGTAGTGTAGCAACATGTATACTGCAAGTATTCTCACAATGTGAGTATCTGCTGTCACAAAGATTTTCCAATACTATTAATGTGAAGCATTAGGCACTGCCAAAATCCTATGGTTTTTCCTTGCTGTCTTGAATAAATAATGGAAGACAGGAATAAGTAGAAAAGGAAATAAATTCTTCCTCTCAGCAGAGGTTCCCTTTCCAGAGATGTATATTTTCTTCCTCCAGTATGTCTCCAGAGCTGATAGTAAAGGGAATTCAGAAACCTAGGTAACACACAAGGCAGAAACCCAGATCTACTCTGGGAAGGATCCCTGGTTGTTACAACAACTCTCTGTAGGTTGGAGTTTATTTTTAGGTCTTTGCATTCATAGCCAAGCAAAATATATGTAAAACTATGGCATGTCTTCCAGGATCTAAACCTAAAGTATACCAAGAGTAAGGGATTTTCTGTTTATGTTTTTTGACTTATTTGATTTGAGGTATGTGGCCGAGTCCAATCTATCTGTTTGCAGAAAATTTTGTGAGACTTTGTGTTTGTACAAAGCCTTTCTACCAAGAAGATGAATCATTGCTAAAGCCATTGTGGCCCAAATAGAAACCACAGAGTTTGAAGTGGTAGAGTGGTAAAACACTGTATTAGAGATAAGAGATTCAGCTCAGGATCATTCTGGATGATACTTGAGTTACAATTGAACTTGAATTCCTTCAAATACCTATGATAAATATGCAGGAATTCTGGTCCTAAGTACTCTGTACAAGTCTTGGGAGATGTAGTCAGAGAATGACCAGCTCCACTCTCCCCAGGGTAGTGGGTTTCCCTCCCAATGTAGGATGAGCCTGCCAGTTTGTTTACACTAAGCCTTGTGCTGAGCTGGAGGCACTGTGTTATTGAAGTGCATGCATTGGCGCAGAAAGTTTTATCTTACAGTTTAGGTGTAAACTTAAATGCTTTAATGCAATTTTAATTAAGGCATGGATTGGAGAGGAAGATGACAGTGTAGGAATATTTCCACAGAAGTTTTACTGAGCATGCGCAGTAGCAAAAGAGAAACAATTCGGGTTTTGTCCCACAATGCTTTAGTCTTCAAAGGCTGCAAGTCCTCTAATTAATTGGCAGGTAGAAAATAGGCTGTACAGAAGTTAATTCACTGGGGGCTACAATTGCTGTGGCAGTGCCCTCAGTGCCTGTTACAGTCCTGATCCAAAGTCAGTTGAAGCCAATCGATCAGGCCCTAATTGCACACTGATTAGTATCGCTGAGCTTGGCAGCATAGTAAATCTTTAAGAATTAGGATCCACTCTGTTTTTTGGAGTAGTTCTTTTCACCATTATGTGTGACTGATAACTTGCAGTGGGATTTAAACACAAATATTGTATTATTGAGAGACAACACTATGTGTAATTGTTGCCAAGATAATAGATGAAATAGCTCAACTTCCTTTGGAAAAGTTTCAAAGGTTGAAAAGTTTCAGAGAGGCATTTTTTGCAGGTGTAATGAAAGGATCAGTGTGTATTTCCCACAAGGGCTTTCATTTTTCATTTTTATCCTTAAGAGAAGGCAGTGGCGCTTCCTGAGTATTGTCATTGACTAAGGCACAAAGAAGGAGAAAAAAGAAACAATTGATAAAAAAAAAAAAAAGAAATAAAAAGTGAATCAAAACATGACTTCTTGTTTTCAAGAAGAAGGGCCAACTTTTACTTTATAGTAACAGCTTTGAGATCAGCAGCTGTGGGATTACATGGCAGAGGTTTGTAAAAAAAATCAATAACTGCTGCTGTTTGGAGAGAGGGAAAGAAAGGACAGCTAACTAGACCAGATTGTAACAGTTCTGCAAGCAGTCACAATGCTCACCTTACAACAGCGCAGACCTGCAAATTATTAAATAATAAATCACAAAGTCGAACAGTCTTGGGTGGACAGAATGCGTTTGACTGTAAAGCAGACAGAGGCCTATGAATTATTCACATCTCAAGCAAAGATAAAACAAGCGGAGAAGAAATGAGAAGAATTCTTCCAAACAGGTTCTCCTGTACTGAAATATACCTTTTGATTACTGATACATATTTGGGGATTCAACCGGTCAAAGTCATGCCAGAACTAAGAAGAAGGAGACAACTGCAACCTAGGTTTACTGCTATGGGAAAATCCTGGCATTAATAAGTAACTTCAGAAGTAATGTTCCTGCGAAATATCATTTTGCAACATTAGTATGTTAGCAATTAAGGGGGAAAAAATAGAGCTCAGAAAAAAACTTGTCATAGAAATGTCAAGATCGCAAGTATTTTCTTTAATTTAGTGTATACTCCCACAAGTTAAAACTTTAAGAGCTTTTTTAATCAGAAAAGCAAGCTGGAAGCTGAAGATTTGCTAATGAAAATGGTGGGAATCCTAGATTTTGATAATTTTAAGCATCTGACTTAGCTGAATTAGGAAAAAAAGTAATTAAAACTGCTCTTGAAATGCAAAGACAAGAACAAAAACCAAAATTCTTCACTCTGGATTGGGGGGTTTTATCACTGGTTTATATAATTTAGGTTATTTGAATATAACTAATGTCCATGACTTACAGAGGAAACAATGTCAATAATACTATTCATTTTTCTTTGAAGTTTTTTTGGTTTTGTTCTTGCTTTTTGTTGTGGGGTGGGTTTGGTTTTTGGTTTTTTGTGGGGTTTTGGGGTTTTTTTTGGGTTTTTTTTTTAATGTTTTTTCCTAGCAGAATTTCCAGCTTACTGCACTGATACACCCATAGAGCAGAAGAAAATATACCTGGTCAGATCCTGCTGACACTGAGGCCAGAACATAACATTCTTCAGATTGGGTATTAATGACAAAGAGGCATTTAGAGTGGAAAAGACCTCAAAGATCATTAATCCAGCAGTGCCCAGTCCACCACTAAAGCATGTCCCTAAGTGCCACATCCACACACCTTTTAGATGGTAGTGACACCATCTTTCTAATTAGTGATATGAAGGATGGAAATATACTGCTGCTGAGCCTAGTGCTGCCAGAAATGGTAGAAAAACACCTCTCCTTCATTCTTCTTCAAGACCAGGTGTGCGAACAAACCTACTAGTGGAAACCTCTCACATGACTGACTTCACATTTCTAAGATAGTGCTATGAAAACAAAAATGTCCTTGTGTGCCCGTGTGTGTTTGCCCTTCAGCCGGACGGTTGCAAAGTCATGAGTTGGTTTTAAGAGGTGAACATCACAGAGTGCGCTAAAAATAGGAAACAAATTAGGAAATGTTGGTTATGGGGAGAGGTGCAAATGATCAGTGATATGCAGCAAGGCTTCAAATGTGCAGACAAGAGGCTTCAACTCGATGAAAACAAACCTAAAACAGTAAATAAAAGCAGCTTAAAAGGGGCATGTCTAATGTAGCCGGCCGTGAGAAGGTGTTCCTTCAGTGCTTCCTGTAGCCTGTACGAGAGGGATGAGTTGAAATGAGAAACTTAGTGACCAGAACAGACATCAGAATTATTTGGCAACTTCTCTGGGTATCTTAAACATTACAGGACACACCTCATCCAGCTGAAGATTGCATCTGTCGGATGAGAAAAAATTCTTTCTGGTATATCAGAGCTAAGCAGATCTTTTCCTTGCACCTGCTCACCAGTAGCCAGGAAGTTTTGTATCACATAACTGCCTCGTTATACAATTAATGTGTTAATTGAAATGAGCTTCTAGGTATTGTATTGTAATTTCCACTCCTATGAGTTACAAATTTCTGAACAATGATGGCCAATGGAAAACACAGGGTTAACCAGGGGATATGTTGTGCTGATAGTGTCTAAATATTTCAGGTGGACAACTGGCAACTTTAATAGCAACTAAAGTTAATTGAGATTCTGTATATGGCCCACATAAATACAACCTGGACTTACCAAGTTTTGATTCAGGGCCTTCCATGGCAGCAGGAAGTTTCAACTTTGCTTTAAATTACTTAATTGTGTATAAGAATCAGAATCCTGACTTGGAACATTTACATCAAATTTGGTAAAATTGTGAGTTTTCTTTCTGCAGTACTTGAGAGAAAGATGCTGCTCTGGTTTTGCAGAAGTCTAAGAAAAAAGTGGTTCTTAATAAGGCCTTCCATTTAGTTGTGCCAGTGATACTGATATATGGGCCAGACTTGCATAGATTGGACAAGAATAATTTAGATGAATGTTTTGCCCTGCATGTTTAATCTTCTAGAATATACTGTATGCTGTATTAAGATTTGGTTTAGTTGCTGGGGTTTTTATTTTTGTTTGTTGGTTTAGGTTTTTTTGGGTTTGTGTTTAGTTTGTTTGGTTTTTTTAAATGAATAAACTGAAAGAACTTGACCAAAGATATTTTATACTTCAGAATTGTTAAAGAGGTTTACATTCAGTCTCTTTGCTACATATACCTTGCTGAAGAGAATTTGCTGCTGTTGATTCCCTGTTCTGGTTTAATTGTTGCCAGTTGATATTTTCTGTCTTTGGTGCATTATGCAGAGAAGGCACCAGCAATGTAAACCTTGGTTATACTGAATAGGAGCTGTCTGATAAAGAACAGATGAAACTTGTTTTTAAATGTTTCATTTTATCCTTCAGGAAAAAAAGGTGAGCGCCTGCATAATGTGCTCTGGTGAGTACTATCAATTAAAGAGTTATGAAGTAGATATTAGAATATTATTTATAATTCTGTTATATAATGGCTTAGATGGCCTGCACTGGAGAAATTAACATGACAGAGGGATGGAAATCATATTAGAGTTTGGGAGTACTTGAGAGTTGATGAAATTATATATAAAAAAATACCATTCAGAATAAACACTAATGACATGTCTTTTTATTGATGTTTAATTCAGAAAAGAAGTTAATGCATGCCTTGAAAAGCAAAGAAGGTCTGCTTTATGCTTAATAATTTGCTTAAACTGAATTTCAGACAGAAAATTAATTTGTTCTTAAGAAGTAAAGGACTTTCTAGAAGGCAAAAAAAAAGTTATAGTACTAGTTTCTTTTTCTGAATACCAGTGCTCTTTAATATGTTTGAAAATCTGAGAACTAGTTGGATGACTACAGGTTTTGGAATTGTCCCTTGGTTTTTGGAATTGTGGTTTGGTTCTGACTGTCCTAGGAAGGGCAAAGGGCAGCCAAGGTGTGGCCACGCCTCTGGTATTGAATGGTTGGCAGGGATCCCATAACCCCCAGAAAGCCCCAAACCCAGGATCTGTAGCAGTCCCCAAAGCCCAGTGTTTGCCACAGTGAACTCTGCAAATATATGCAGCTTAATAAATGAAAGGTTTTCAGAGTGCTAACTTAGCCAATATCTGTGATTAGATTCTGTTCCTAAATCAAGTCAAGAATTCTTTGATGATTTTTTTTTTTTTTTTTTTTTTTTTTATTTTT
>VWZN01017015.1:45953-65046 GCA_013396955.1 Regulus satrapa
TTTTTTTTTTTTTTTCTCTCCTTAGGAGAGAACCAAGCTCTGCTACTTCAGTTGTCTGAAAATCTCCCTATGAAAGGCTTCTTGAGTAACGGGCTGTGTTAAAACATGTAGAGGTGCCATCTGCCATCCCTGCTACCTGGGAGGAGCAAGGCCCCAGAATGTGGGACCTTATGTTTCTAGTATTTTTGATTCTTTTCTTATAATTGATATTTAGCAACCTAATAAGCTTCAAGTGAAGGCTGTGCTGTGTGGGGTGTCTGCAGAGCTGCCACAGGGACCCCAGGAGGAGGCTGGTTATTGTGGGATGCTGACGTACGGGAACGTGGGTGCAGTGGCAACAGGATTCCCACATCATTTACATTAATTGAGATCAAAGGAGTTACTCCCAATTTGCACTAACCTGAGATCAGTTAATCCATGCATGCTTAAGGAGAGATATATTTTATAAGGTAAAAGGAGGGAGCAATGGCAAGATGAGCACTTTTCTGGCTCATCTAAAGCCTCATTTTGTTTCATACTCTTCCTGTGGCAAAGTTCAGTTGAGATGCTCTCCTGTTTAAGCAGCAGGGAATGCTTGTCTTCCAAGTTGCTGCCTTCTCAGGTGAGAGAATTATAAGAGAAAAAAAATCAGAATCTTTCTGGATGGTTTTCAATCATAAAAACAATCAAGTCACCCATTTTTTTTTTAAGAGAAGGTAGGATCTACAGATCCCGTTTCTGCAGACAGTTTCTAGGGTGCTATTTACTTTGTATTTTTTTTCTTTTAGGAATGTTGATATGTGTGAAGCTAACTTCCCAGATTCCTGAGTGGTGCTATTTCAGCTATGGGTCAGCTTTTAGTATACAACATATTTGTAAGATGATTGCATCAAAAGAGCATATTTATACTTTTGAAAAGAAATCGGTGAAAATGGTGCTAAAACCCAAAGACAATTAACAGGATCATTAAGACTGATAGATTTTATGGAAGCCTATAAAGATGAAATATTACAAAATTACTGCCTTTTTGAATTTAAAAAGAGCTCTGGTAGGATAAGATAAAGCAAAACTGAAACATCTGTGACTTGTAGGTAAGGCTAACATAATCAACATTTCACCCTCCCAATGAAACAAAAAATTACCTTTAGCAGTTTTCATTCTGAGACTCCAGATCTGCTACTTTATGCTTCCTGTTAAATTATTTTCTTTCTATGTGCTTTGAGGGCAGAAGATAGACCCTTTAATGAGAGGTAAAAAGTCAGTTTAGATAAATGCACTTAAGGTGGATAAATGAACTTTTACATCGAGGTACTCTTCAGGCTTAGGAGTCAGAAATTTCTATTGAAATAGGAGTCGATGTTTCTAAAATCTCTGAGGGTTGGAATTCACACCTGGAGGCAGGACAAGGATGTGCATCCCTTATGACCCTGTTTGTGGGTGCTTAACACCTGGATTGTTGCTTCCATTTCAGGAGAGGTTGAATTGAGCTTGAGAAATGAAATACAGCTCAAATTTGTCCATATGTAGTTCTGTGTTTAGGTGCTGGCACCTGAATCTCATGGGAAGAAAGTAGATTCTAGCTTTTAAAAATAGAAGCAGAATAAAAGTTTGACCTATTTAAAAAGGATTCAATGAAAATACAAACAACTGTCATGTTGTATTAAATATTATTAGTGTGCAATGAGGGAATTAAGAAGCTGGGGACAACAACAATGATTTTTTCCCTGTCATTTTGCAAGGGTTTCTCGAGGCAGATGCAGATGGGAAGCAGGCGAGGTTCAGGGAGATTGAAGGGGAGTGTGACTGGGGGGAGCACTGTTTCTGACCTCTACAAAAGCAAGTTGTGCATGGAGAGGACAACAACAGCAAAGGGTCCTGCCCTGCCCACCTTCCTGGGACTGTTGTTTTGATCTGCCCGGCCGCCTCGTGCAGTGCTTATCATCTCCAGGCGCTTTATGCCTCAGCCACACAGCAAACCCCATCTGCTCCATTTAATGATTTCTGTTTGATGAATTTTTCTGTATTCATAAAGGGAGATGCTGTCACAAGGGACAGCCTCAAGCACACCCACCCCTACAATCTTTATCAAGCTCCGAGCCATAATCATTCAGGCTCAGCTCCTAATATAGCACAAGCCCTGCAGAATTGGGGGTTCGCTGGCAGCCGCCTTCTGATTCTTTCATAAACTGTAATTCTGATGCTGCAGGTTTAATTAAGTACGTGGCAGTTAATCAGCCACTGAAAACAGGGGCCTCCGCTGGGGAATTACCTGAGTGAAAACAGACCAAACATGAAGGGGCTCCCTTGAAACTCTAGTACTTGTGCTTCTACGGTGAAATGGAAAGAAAGTTATCAAATAAAATCTGTTTGCTTGTGGCTGTACTGTGACAGCTTTGTTAGTCCTAACAGATGACAAGGATTATTCAATCAATATAGATTTACCTTGAGAGTTTTGCTGTTTTCAGGCACCTCCAGGAAAATGACAGCCATTAAATATGTACAAAGGCCAGTCCAGGGCCTGTGGCCTCTAGCTTTAAGCTGCTGCCTTTTCTGAGTTATGTCAGGATCAATTTTTTCTAATAGATATCACTTATCCTACATGATAATCAGGCTATCATAGTCCATTGATTACATGACAGCCTGATTTAGGTCTGGTCTAGAAGATAAGAAACACCAGGAAATCTCTTGCCTGTATTGTCAGGGAATTAAATTCCTCTTTTGGAACTTTCCCCTGAAGTTATTTCCTGTGTGCAAAAGCCAAGTGAGCTGTGTTGACCAGCTACCCCCTCTCATACACCACCCTCACTCCTTTGGGGAATTGCAGGCAACCAGAGCTGAAAACTTGAATCCAGAATTGTTTTTGTCATGTGAATTTTGGAAAGATAGTCTGAGTCTTTTAGTCTGATTGCTGTTCCAGTGTGAGGTTTTGGTTCATTTTGAAAGCTCCCCTAGACTTGAGAACCATTGTATTTAGGAGGATCCCTGTTCTGGTGTCTGGGTTGGGTGAGCACTAAGTGAGATAAAACAGAAATGTGAAATGTCATCTTCTTTATGCGTGACACCAAATATCACAGTTTTGTTATTATTAATAAAGTTTTCTTGGGGTATCTTGATCTTAGTGTTACTGTGCCTATTGTGGTGCTGGGGTTGAGGTTCCCTGTTTTTCAATGTATCCAAAAAGGCTGAAGGAAGACATTTGTATCTGAAATGTCTAGAAAACCATGCCAGTGCTCTTTGCTGAATGAGAATTAAGTAGCTGGAGTCATACTGGTGAAAGGTGGAAATACCCTCCCTTGTTGTGATCCTTTAAACTCTCTCTTGGGTGCTCAAGCACCAGCTTTTCCTTCCCATAAGGGCTGGAATTGATCTTTTATATCTTCTTCTGTGAACAGGCTTTTCTCTTTAGGTCTGCGGATCCTACTTTAAGACTTAGAAGGAGAAAAAAGGGGAGAAAATAGACCTGCCTGCTTCTATTTCAATATAATATTGTTAAGGTTTTTTACTTATAGCTTATTCAGATTCTAAGCTAAGAGTATAGTGATTTTCAGAGCAAATAACAATGGTATGTCCAGATGTGGTGTTGAAATAGCTGCAAGATACATTTGTCATTATTGCTTTTTGTCATTGTTCCTTTTTGCATACAGTCTGCTCTTATAGTTCCTTCATATTTCAATCTGTGCTTCTAAGCAAAAGTGTAATAATTATCAGTATTATTTACTGACAATTTTATTATAACTACAGATCAAACATACATGGGAGTTTTGGGGGTTTTAAGTTGTTCAGTTTTGCCACAAAATTGTTTGTAAATATATCAAAGTTCTAATTTCAAGCAAGAGGGTGAGAAGCTGATTTTTGTGTGTTAAAGAGCATACTGGTGTTCACTGGGGAGCCTCTGGTTTCTCTTTTAAGGCCCAGTAAACTTTGTTTTCTGTAGCTCTTACAGTAATTTGTTACCTGTTTATTTTGAAATTTATAAAAGATCAAGGTGCTAAAGATCACATCAGTGTATAGGAATAGATAAAGCTGTGCTACATTGAACTTTACTAATATATAAATAGAAATACTAAAGAAAATGCTACAGTAGGATCCAACTATCAAACAAATCAAATTTATGCTTCATGTGAGAAAATACAATGAAGTCCAAATATTATGGGGAAAAAAAGGCATTTTTGTTTCACTAAGGTGTACATGTTAAATAATCAAAGGATTCAACATGACAATATGGTTATAGATAGTTATCTTAAGTGCCTTCTGTGGTGAGGAACCGAAATTAAGAACTTGAACAAAACATGATACATGAAAGTGCAGGTTCTACAAACACTGGGTTGCTTATTAAAACTACTTTGATCCCTCGTTTCTTTGATATCCTAGGTCTTATAAAGAATTCACTTTCAGGGGTAAATATAGGTAGTTCAGAGAGACTTTATGACATACTGTACATACTGCTCTTTCAGAGACACTTTTTAATTACTTAAGGAAAAAAAAAAGCAGCAAGAGAAAAATGCTGATAGAGTCACTATCTACTGATGTTAGTTTTTAACTGCTGATTATTTTGGTGTAACCTATTTGAATAATTCACTTCTCAGAAGCAGGTCAGACTTGAGAATCTGAGCATATCTGCTAACATCCCAGATTAGCAGGATGAGACATTGGTTCACACAGCAGATGTGCTGTGTCCCTAAAAAGATCACATATTTGCTAGCTTCTCAAATATTAGCCAGGCACCTGCTGGAAAAAGCTGGATTTTCCTGCTGTTCACTACCTTGGTTCCTTGAGCAGGACTGGAGGGAATTCTCAGAGAAGAATCAATATTATTAACGTTAATTCTCCTTTTCTAATCACTTTGGGACCCACTTTTCTAGTCACTGAGGCCTGCATGAGGCTGGAGATAGTCACAATGAAAAGACATGATTCTGTTTTTAAATACACTGCTTTGTTTTTCACCTTTTTTCTTTAAACCTGCTGTCAGCAAATCCAGGGCAATGCTGTAGCCCTTTCACAGACTCTTGTGTTCTAGAAATGCGGGTTTGAATCTGACTTTTATTTTGAGGCTTTTCTGCGTAACGGGCAGATGCTAAAGCTGGTGCTGTGATGTGGGGCTGAGCGCTGGGAAAGAACAAGTTCAGGTAACAGACCTTGGTCTCTTTGTGATGGGTAACTGCACTGCAGGCCAAAGCTTTATTTTATAAACTTTAGTCTTGTAGACTTCTAGCAGCCCAGAAGCTTCAGCATACCTTTTTACACCTAGGAATGTGAAAGGATGGCTTTTAATAAACCTGATTTCCCCAGTTTGGAATGCTATGTGGACAAACGGGTATGGCTTGTGTCAGTAGTGTAATGATTATCAGACAGCATAAAATTTGGATTTGACATGAACCAGGGAAATAGAATCTTAATATGCCTTGGTTATTTAGGGAAAAGGGATGCTTGTGTCATTTTGGTTAGATGTACTTGAAAATGAAAATAAAAATATAGGACCAGAAGCTGGGTGCTGAAAACGCATTGCAGTCAGATCCAATCTTTGATACAAAGTACAGTCATATTTTGACCTGCATATTTTTGGCTTTAAGGTATGGTGGGGATGCTCACTATTTTTCTTGAGTCAAAAGTGCCATCCAAATGAAAATTAGGAATCTCTAGAATGCACTCAAGGGAAAATCCTGAACCAGTTTTATCAGTTCTGTTTCTTTAATATTTTTTTTTTCAACAAGCAACTTAAAACTAAAAACATAAAGCAACTTCAGATTCTAGACAAAAGCATTTATTAATGATACAAATGTACTCTCAGTGTCAGGCAGATGGGTACAGTCAAAAAAATTGCCACATTACTGAGATGGTTCATTCTGAAAATTGGATTGTTGCACTGCTGAATGCTTCCCCCCCCATCCCCCAACTTTCAATATAGGTGCCTTATTTTTCTACCAGACTTTCCTGTTTTTTGGGGTTTTTTAATTAAAGATGTCTAATTAACAGATGACAAACACAGTCTGGAAGGATGTTCATGTTCCCAAAACCCAAAAAGATCCCTCGGTGCAGTTTCATTTGTGATTTCTTTACAAGACAGAGCTCTGGTTCCTTTGCTCTCAGTTCCATTTTCCATCTTGTGCGACAAGTCTGGCTGCAGCAGCAGCAGAACCTGTGACACCCAAAAGAGCAGCTCTGATTCACTAATTCCACCCAGGGCCATTTGGTGAAAGTGCAAATCTCCTCACAGCACTTGGCAAGGCAGGTGTCCCTATCGAACATCAGAGGCTGCAGCCCCTCTGTGAAATTACTTCACACAGGAGATCTCTGCAGAGTCCTCCCTGCAGATTGTCCTTAGCCTTAATCCACACTTGAAAATAAAATATAAAAAACTTCCCCTTATTTCTTGTGTCTCCTTATGTTTTTATTCATGCTGCCTTTAATTAATTAATTACCTGTCCAATAAACTATTGCATTTAATTGATCTATTAAGCTAAAGGGTAACTATGATCCAGCTTAGTAATATTTTGAAAATCATGGGAAGGTATTTGTCAGCTTTTTGAATGTGCAAAGCACTTCTGTGATCAACCCATGGTATCTAATGCAATTTCTATAATAATTTAATTTATTATTTCCATGCTCAAGGGGTTTACAACTAGTTAATTAATATTCTTTGGAGCTTTTTTATAGATTGATATTAGCATTGTGTATTTTCTATGTTACAGTTCTTGGAATGCTACTATTAAACAGGTGTCTGTGTTCCCTCCTTAAATCTTCCAATGTTTTTGTGGATAGCAAATGATGGAGAGCTGGAAAAAATTAGGGTTTTAAATCAATAAGAGGTTTTTTTTAATTTTTGAATTATTAACTCTAGTTTCCATCTGCAATATCTCATTGTGATCAAGAATTTAAAATCTCCCTTTGAAAGACTTTTATATTAATAAACCATTTCAGACATGTTTAACCACCTCAGATATAATAGAACTCCTTCAGACACAGAATATATAAAAGTAATGTAGTTTTTCTTGAGTTGTTATATCCCCGTCGGAGTATGCAAGCTCCACATTAATTTAGACTCAAAAAAAACCCACATAATTTGTCATTTCCAGTGGAGGGGAACCAAAACAACCTCCCTGTAAATGCAGTCCTGTTTGGGGTAGTCTTTGGAGTGTGCTTCACTCTTTTCTCCCTCTTCTATTAAAGTGACTTAGATCAAACATTCAAGCACCGTCTGTAACTAATATTGTTTCCTGGCCTAAACAGATAATTGCCCTTCTGGATGTATAAAAGATGTCTCATGGAGCAAAGTGAAATATCATTAATAAAGGAGAATGATTTACTCACGAATTCTTCAAGAAGTAAGATTAATAAGCCATCCCCTGGTGTTAGATATAATCTTCAGATCTCTCTTCACTGCATGACTTATTTTTGCAACAACTGCACTATTCAATCATTAATCATTACACTCAGTGAGCAGTTTATCTGTGCTAATGTGCATGCAATACACAAACAACAGCTCCCTCTTACACCTGAAGAATGAGGAGGAGGAAAAGTAGGCGCTACAGTGTGATGAGAATGAAATAAAATGAGGCTGCCATATGATACATACGTTTTCATTCCAGATATAGCAACTTCAGTTAGAAGGTATCTCTTTCCTAATGAAAGCAAGATTGGATTTCAATGTGGAGTAATGGTTATAAGGGAGAAATCGTGTGTGGGCCTTAAAAATGCATCTGTTGTCTTACCCGTTCTTTACCTTGAGGGTAAAGGAGACGCAGCATTGGCTCTTACCCATGTGCCAATAAGGTAACCTGGTTCCCCAGAGCAGTTCAGCCAGGCTATCCCTGAACTCCATGCGGGCTAATTTATCTTGAATTTAAACCTACTTTTATATGGTACGAGCCCGAGCATAGACCACTCCAGAGATGAACAGGAGAGGGGATGAGAACAGCTTTGTTTAGCAGTCGTTGGATGATTTTTAGAGGCTGTATGAACCCTGTGGGTGTTGGCAGTCTGTAAGGGGGGTGCACAGCAGGTCCCCCTTTGGTTTTAGTAATAAAAATGATACGGCAGTAAAATAAGCTTTTTTGCATACCAGAGGGGTTTGTCATAAGTAATAGAATTGAACTCCATTAGCAGTGACAGAATAGTGCAAACCACCCAGTCCAGTTTGGAGTTTGTATTCCAGCAAATTTGTCTCACTTTTGCTTCATCTTTACAAAACTGACTTGCCAGACAGCTAATGAAATAGGCAGTAAAACTGTCATCAAAGGGGAGACTCATAAGTTCAAGATGTAATATTTCTGATCTACCTGGTTCTATAATTATAATAAAATAGTAAAGATTATTAGTTTCATACAGTCTGGCAGAAATGTGAATTTCATCTCTTGTTTTTAAGTCCAATTAGTTTTCATATACAAATATCCACCATTGCTCTAGATACAAATCACTTTGTTTCTTCTATATACTAGCAATAATGTTTTCTATTATACTTCTATTTTTCTTATTGTGGAAGCTGACAGCCACCTGACAATTCAGTTACAGCTGTGTAGCTGAATCAAGTGCTCATGATTAGGCGTTCATTGCACTCTCGAACAAAAAAAGCAGTGGAGGAAGAATGGAGCAGGAAAACTCCAACCCAGTCTCTAGAGTAAGTTGGCTACTCTCCAGGTAATCCTGCACCTGCAATGAGTGGAGAGAAGTGTGGGATGAGATGAGATGGATCCTATGTGGGCAAGGCCAATGAATGAAAAAAAAAAAAAAAAATAGAGTAAATGTCAAGTTTAGTTTGGCTCTTCTCTGCCCCGTGTAAGGGTTTTGGTGCATGAAAGAGCTCAAGACTTCTGTAATGGAAAAAGATGGTCTGAGGGAAAGTGAAAACACATGGTTTAAAGTGATTGTTAGCATTTTAGAGAGATAGCATAAAATAGGAAGGGGGACAATTAAACATAGGAAATAACTGTTGCATTTCCACATCACGTTATTTTAAAGTAATTGAAAATGTTCCATTGATCTTGGTTTTTTTTTTTGTTTTGTTTTGTTTTGGTTTTTTTTTTTTTTTTTTTTTTTTTTTGTTTTGTTTTGTTTTGTTTTTCCAGTGGAGATCTTGTTCAAAAATATTTTATTGAAGCCAATAGTTATGTATCAGGAATCCATCCTAATGACTGGATATTGCTTAGTAGCTGGAAAGTAAATTTTCTAATATTAGTTGCCTTAAATGCCAGGTTTGCCTCTCATGAAGAATCTCCAAGTGCTTTATAAATATTCATTAATACTGTAGTAGAGTAGCATTCTCATTGTGGAGTTAAAGCATGAGGCACAGTGTATAAGTAAATCTGAACTAGCTCTGGGGAAAATCCTCTGGTACATGCTAAGGTCCCACAGATGAGGGACTTCAAGCTATTTTTTATCCACTGGCTTTTGGTGAGGGCATTCCCAGTCTCTCATTGGTTTGGAGGGCTGCTCATTCACCTGCGAGTCCTTCTGAGCCAGCTTGTTTTCTGCACATGAGCGTTGCTTTGTGGTGTGTCAGAAGGGCTCTCTGAGCCAAAAACCTCTGCAAAACCATGATTCCCTTCTGGCCTCAGCTGCCACTGGAGGAACAAGGCAGGAATGAAAGCTTAGGATTCTGATGTATCTTGTGTGGCTGCAGTTTTGGGCTGGCAAACACCTACCTATTTCAGCCATTATGACTTCTGCTGTCTAATTAAATGAGAGAGTATCCTGTCTTTCCTTGATTTCATAGTTTGAGAGGTTTTTCTTACTGGCTAAATGCCTTAGGAAGCTTTAACTGACTGTGTTTCATTATTCTGGAAAGAACTGACTCCTTCCTGGTGATCTACCTGACCTCAATAGCAAGGTACAGAGCAAAGTGAAAAGCGGTCACAGCATCTCCCTTTTCAGTAGGAGTGGTGGCACTGGCTGCTTCTGCCTTCCAGTGGATGTGACTGTCATATAATTGTCATGTTAAGTCTTTGTCCAGCTTCTACCAACACACACCCAAAAAGTGTGATAATTAAATGTGCACTGCAGCTATTGAATGACTTCCCAGTTACACAGGAACGTGCCCTAGTTTGGACCAAGGGCTACATTCAGATCTGACAGGTTTATGGCGGGTTCCCACAGCAGTACCAAACCCCTGCTTGTGAACGAGAGAATCCTAGTTTGTTTCATATTTACAAACCATACTGTCATTACCGCTGATGCAGTATCAACTATGATAATTATCACTGTGCCTTCAGCTTCAACAGAGCAGACGTTTGTCTGATCCATGTGGAGGGTTGCCAAGTTGGCTTGTGGTATACTTGCTGAAATTAGATGGCTTTTTTCAGCTTGAATTGCACCAACACCCACTCATGTTAACTGTGAAGGAATTAGTGTGGTTAAAATGACATTTCTTATGTTGTCTTATGAAATTTGAGTTCTGAATTATGAATTACAGTAATACGACTTCTGTTCCATTTAGTGACTTGGTGGAATTTAGCGTTAAGATATTTTGACCTTTTTTGGCAATTGTAACTTGGAGAAGGTGGTGGCTGTAGATAAAATTAGAGGATACTCTCATGTTAACAAAATTAAGGCTGCAAAGTTTGGTTTTACAAAGTAAACTTTTGCTCTTCCAAGCTGCCTGGTGGTCTGCTCTAGTTTGTGTTTTTTTCCAGCACACTACCTTAAAATCCTTTCCCTTAATTTGCCTTGAGAAAACCTTTAAGGAAAAAAATTTTTCTGTGGATTAATCTTTGTTCATTTCGAGAAAATAATCTGTCTGATATTCAGAAGAACACTTATCTCTAACAAGATTAGTTCACGTCCACATGCAGCAATAGTTAGGTTTTTGAGAGTCTTTAGCACTATCCTCTTTTCTTCCAGCTGAAGATTCATGGGTGTTTTTACCAGCGGCTTTCGTGGGAGGAGGATTAAGCCAATGCTTCTGAAAATCCCAGTTGGGACATTTTTCCATGTAATAGTCCAGGACTGAGCCACATGGAGAAATCAAGGCGTCTGTTTCCTCTGTATAATTGAGAATACCTCTCAGGAGCCAGAGAGGCAGAAGGGAGAAAAAAATAAATCCCCGTTGTGCAAAATCTAGAGGAATAGGTTTGTTGGTCAATAATTCTGGAAAGATAGCTTTATTTTTCTAAGTCAAGTCAGAATATAGATGTTACGAGTTGCCTTTCCCAATCCAGTCACTGGAGGAGTTCTTACAGCTCCCTGCTACTGAGCGTTGAATCTCGGGTAGAATAAATGCACACACTGGCTTGACCTCATGAGTTTCCTTTATGGTTCATTTTCATCACTGTCCTTTATGCTGGTCTCTGTGGGATCCTGGAGCTGACCCAGGCTAAGCAGCAGAGGAAGGGCAGGGTGTCCCTTGTGGGGCTGTTACTGCTGCAGCTGAGCAAAGCCCCTTAATGATTCCAGTAGATTTGCCTGGGCATTACAGTGGGAGAAAAATTCACCCTGCAAATAAAGAGCGATGGCCAGTGCAGCTCACAGGGATACACGGAGCAACTTAATTATGTTCAGCACAAGTTCAAGCAGTATGTGTGGGTAACATATGTGACTTCAGAGCCAGAGGTTCAGAAAAGTGGGTTTTATATTTTGGTGGACTATAAACTTGCAGATGATAGCAGGCATTAATCTAGTTAACACTAAAAGCAAGTTCATCAGTTATCCCATGGAAAATACAGTTGTGTCCTATAGTTGACATCAATCACTGGAACGGATCAATGTTTTTCAATAAGAAAATGAACAAAGGTATCATTTCTTGCCAAAAGGATATTTCTACTGGAAATGGTGGTTACTGGCAACCTTTTTGTTTTCATTGAGAACTCCAAGACTAAAAATTCTTGATTTCCAGCCTGTCAGTTAAAACACAAAAACTTGTACAAAAAACTTTAGTGAAAGCATTCTTGTCATAAATCTTTTTTATGAGAACTGAAAATATTTCCTGCTCAACTTAGTGGTTTTTAAAGTTAGAATTTTTACCTATGCTTTGCCCCTAGGTAGGTTGTGCCCTGCTGTCACTGAAGCACTGTGACACGGGTGGCTGTTCCAGGACATGCCATGTTGACGATGCCAGATTGTCAACATGAATGTTTGGAAAGTGCAAGAGCCCAAATTCAGCTTCAGTTGTGTGAAACTTCCGTGGGTTAACTTCACTGTTGTTTCTCTGAATTCATGGAGTGTAACGGGCCATGAATCAGTAATTTTCATTCACAAAAGAACTTGTTGTATATATTCAGGTCCTCGTAACAGTGCTGTAAGCAGCATTGCCTATTAAGCTTTTTAAACTATTTAAACTAGGTCAGAGTGAGGGAAAACTGTACCAACATTATGATTAAAAGGCACCAGTATAACGATCCTAGATAGCATTGTTGTCTTTGTTCCCATGAGTCACTGCCTAACAATATGGTTATTTTAGCTCTGTGACTTCTTCAAAAAGAAGAGCTTTGCCCACATTAAAAAAAAAAAAATAATTATCAGCTCTCTTTTACCCCTTCCCTCTTAGATTATATGCCGTTGCTGGTTTGCTGGAAAAATAATTGTGCACATTTTAATTTTAGCCTGTCTCTTTTGCCCCTTATTTGAATTACTAATGTGCCTTCCGTTTCCTTGTAAGGGTCTGTGTGTTGGCTGGTAAGGACTGCATCTTTACCAAATACAAAACAGTAGCTCCCTGAAATGCTGCCAGGAAAATGTTTGCCAGGTTTATTTTGTTTATTTTTTTTTCATTGGGTTGATTTTTGCACCTCTTTTTTTCTGGTGGAGGAAGGGATTAAATGAAGCATCCAAGACTTTATGTTTGGCCTTAATCAGTTTTTATAACAATGAAAGAATCCCTATTGCCTGAATATTAAATTTTGATGAAGTTTTTGGGGTTTTGGGTTTTTTGGGTTTTTTAGGCTGTAGATTTAAGACAGCTTGGTAACCAGAACTCCTCTGCTCTGTGTCAGCTCTCTGTGAGATACTGAATATTATAATTTCTATATTTGCTGCGCAGATGTCATTTAATATTAATATGCAAAATACTCATTCCCTTTAAAAATAATGTTCTTATTGTATGATTTATTTGATGTGGAACTCAGAGTTTTGTCTTTTCTCACATAAGATAAAGCACCTTTCAGAGGGAGATGATCTGTTTCTTCCCGTACGTGTGGCATAAAATGTCAACATTCTTCCTGTCATTCGCAGACTCAGTGAACGGTGAAGCAAACATCAGGCGCTGCTTGTGTTAAGAGCAGTAGGGAACTATTGAGTTTTTGTTTTCAGAAATGTGCATCAGGAATCTGAAATGTTCAAGGACTTGCAGGCACTGCAAAAATTTCTTATTTGTCCTCCTGTGACTCCTGAATTCTTAAACTTTTATCTGTAATTTTTGCACCTCAAATTTATATTTTGGTAGTCCTTGAACCTGAAAAAAAAAACCAACTGAACAAAAAAAAAACCAACAACCCAACCAAAAAAAACCCAGGGTCAGACTGTCATCCCTTTTCTATGCTTCAAATCTCTGGGTTTAATCCTATAAACACTTACATGCTACACTGCTTAATTTTAACTATCTACATAATACCATGATGGATTTGATGAAGCTGCTTACATAAACACTGGAATGTATTTATAAATGGTAACATTACATGTTACCCTGCTTTATTAAGCCTAATGCTAAAATCTCATCCTTCTCATAAAGAAACAAGTTCTTGTCCAAAAACACATATGCAATTTAAGCTTCCCTGGGAATTGATTTCATTTAGGGCACTGCTTTTCCTGTGAGCTCTAACTAAAGCACACTGAAATCTGCTGAGGGCCTAGCAGGAGTGAGTAACTCTGGACTAACATTAAATATTTGGGAAAAGTGGGCTCATGGAGGAATTTGAAGGACAAGATTATAACAAAATATAAAAGTACTGTCAATTATAAGAATTTGAATCTAGCGAAGTGACTTGAATCATTAGCCCTGCTAGAAGGAGCACTGTGGCTCACAGGATTGAGCAGCTTCCTGAAGTCTGGGATTATTTGTACAGTTCTCTCTCTCTCTGAAATCCAGAACTTGTTATCTGTTAATAATAGTATTAACTAGATATTATATTAATGTTCATTTTGGAGGTTTTCCATGTTTTTCTCTAAGTTTGGAAACCAGAACTGGACAGCTTTTTCTAATAATTCATTTCAGTGTTATGGATAGGTGCATTATTTCAAATGCACTTTCACCCTTTATTTTTATCCTGTCATCCTTGGTGTCTCTTGTTAGATTTGAAAGAGATCCAGCTGACCATGTAAGAAAGACTTGCAGTATTTGACTTTGTAACAATTAACGTTCTTATTCATAAAGCCTACTTTGAGATTTACAGGTTACTTACCTGAAATTTTGACCATTTTCCCTAATGCTGATGAATCAGGTTCTCCAAAGTGAATTCAGGGCTTAATCAGAAGTGTGACTGCAAGCTGTCTGGGTAAATTGTCTAAGGTCCAGTATGTCGCATCCAGCTTCTGTCAAAGTCTCAGCTAGGTAAAACAGTTTCACTTTTGGTTTTTTTGGGTTTTTTTTGTTTTTTTACTGTAATTTGCCCAATTTGTGGGGCTTTATGAGAAGACTGTGAACTTCTTAGGTTATGTTCTGAAGGAGAAGATAGAAGCAAGTCAATGAAGAGAAGTAAAATTGACAAGCAAAGTGAGCAATGTGATAGAGCTGTCATGGGGAGCTCATTTTTCTCAGAAAGGTAGAAAATTTTAGTTAGGAGATAGGGAGAAATAAAGGGAAAGAAGTAGAGGGGGATTTAACTAGAAGGGAAGAAGGAAACAAAGAAAGCAGCAAAGCAGGCCTGAAATGGTAAAGATGAAGAGTCATTGTCCACTTGACTCTGCTGTCTACAAGTGGCTGACTGAATCCAGCATAGATGTGGTTCATTTAACCAGCAAAGTGCTGTGGCTGGGCAGGTCCTGAAGGAGCAGACTTAGTCCAGCACAGATACTGGAAGACAAGCAAGGTGTTTTAGCCTTTCTTCCTGTCCCATCTCTGACTGGGACTGCTCATTGTGGCAATATTCCCACTGCATGTGGTCAGGTTGCATAGCTGGGTAACCATCCTACGTTTAAAACAGCTTTGTGTCCATTCCTGTTGGCTCATGATAACTGTGAGCCTCTTCCTAGACCCAGCATACTGTCTCCACCTATCGCTGTACCAACTGCTTTGGCACTATGCCCAGGAACTGCTCTTCATCCCACGTGAGGAAATGCAGGGAAAGGAGGATGTTGGTGGGAGCAGCACAAGGTAGAGCCCAAAGCAGGGCAGTGAAGCCAGTGAAGGGTTTAGAGTCACAAGTCTTTTGAGGAGCACCTGAAGTTGTTTAGCCTGGAGGGGAAAAAAAAGGCTCAGGGTGACTTTCTTGCTCTCTAGAACTACCTGAAAGCCATTGGTAGCAAAATGGGTCAGTCTTTCCTCCCAGGTAACAAGTGACAGGATGAGAGAAAACAGGCTCAAGTTGTGCCAAAGGAGGTTTAGACTGGAGATGAGGACAAAATGGTTGTCCAATACTGGAACAGGCTGCCCAGGGAAGTGGTGGAGTCACCATCCCTGGAGGGATTTAAAACACATGCAAAGGTGTGGCATGGGGACATGAGTTAGTGATGGACTTGGCAGTGCTGGCAGTGCTGGGCTTCTTCCAAGCTAGATGCTTCAATAAGGAATGTCCTCTGGCTTCCTGAAGGTCCTTGCTATGCCTGGCATGCCTTTTTTAATAATCATAATGTGAAAAAATTGTCTGCTAATTCCTTTAGATTGCAAAAGCAATTAGGGTGAAAGGGAGCATGATAGCATGATTTTCTGTATGTGCATTGGGGAGGAGAGATACAGGAAGACAAACATCCAGCTCCTCGGGGAAATGTGTAGCAAATCCAAAAATTGAACACAAGTTCTACATCCCGTGTTGCTGCTTTAGCCACAAGAATGCTGTCATTTTACAGACAGACTCTAAACACATAGTGATAGTTTATTTTAAATTCCGAAGAATCTGTCATTGAGAGAAGTCATTGCCTTTTGCAAATATTTAGGGATCCTAAATACTCCTTAGGAATTTCTGGCCTTAGGGAGACTCAGGTCCCCTGAGTCTGTAAATTCAGTGTCCTGATCATGTAAGTCTTAATTTTTTTTTGCACATCAAAATTTTTACAAAGACATGACTGTGTGAAGCCTTTTAGATTTATGTGTCTGATCCTGGTAGCTGACTGCGCTGCTTAGGTGTGCATGACTGCACTCCAAAAGTACAGACAAAATCATCTCCACTCCTTTCTCTGACCCTACAAGGAAAGCTACTAATTTTGTAACATTGTTCAGTTTCCTCCAAATGAAATCGGTGAGATAAGGATCTGTACAAGCAAATTACTCTCCTTGTGCTATGTGGTGTTATAAGTCAAAAATAATTAAAAATCACACTTTCTTGCATTTATTAAACCTTATCAAAGCACCAAACTATAGTATGACAGAAAAGTCTGGAATTTGGATCTGAGCATGCCTGCATAAATAGGATAAATCCGCTCTTCCCAGAGACAGCTGTTCATGTTCCAGTTAAGGCTGAGCTATACCCTTTACTTTGGGTTGACGAGTCTGCACTGGAATAGTGAGTCCAGTTGCACCCCTCTTCTGTCCCCTGGTCCCATTCCTGTTCAGGAATGATCTGGAGAAATTGTAGAGGACTGTAATGATGGTCCAGAGCCGGAATGCTCAACCTGCAAGAAAGAACTGGGGAAGCTGGTCTTGTTTGCTTCTAAGTAAGTGGCTAAAGGGTATTCACTGGCAACTTGCAGTGACCTAAAGCGTGGTAACAAGGACAGCAGACACAGTGTTTTCTCAGTGCTGGCACAAACTCTACAAGGGGTAGCAGTTGAAAACAGCAGAAAATGGGAGGCTCTCGCTGGAAATTAGGAAGCAAATTTCTCTAGGAGGGTAGTGCAGGCAGAGGAAAAAGCTATGGCCAACTTGGTGGAGTGGGAGGTTGGACTTGAGACCTCCAGAGGTCTCCTCCACCCAAAATTTATTTGATTCTGTTACAGAGCATGAATATTCAGTTCATTGACGGGTTTTTTTCTAATTTATATTCTGAGTTTTTAGTGGGATTTTGCTTAAGGCCAGATTCCACTGCTTCTGTGTTAAGAAGTAATTTTAATCCTTTGTAATCAATAGGACTATTTTTGGCATAAAGTTCTGGATTGCAAAATCCACAGATAGCTGTATTGCAAATCCTAAAGGGGATTGATTTCTTTCTTTCTTTCTCTTTTTTTTTTTTTTTTNACATTGGACTTGCTTAATGAATAAGCAATGAATGTAGCAAATAAGAAGATTACTGAAGTTGAAGGAGCTTGATGAAACTTGATTACATTTCATCTTTTAAAATGTATATGCTGCTTGCTTTTCTTTGAACACACAGTATGTTTTTCTGAGAAAGTGATGTTTGTGTGTATGCGATTTATCTTAACCCATTTGTGTGACCTTTTACTTAAGTAACCTGATTGAAATCTCACTTTGTTAACTTTAATTGACATTGAAAGAAAATTTATTTTTTCAGAAGCCAGGCAGATCAATATGAATTTGCACTCTGCTAATTTTGCTTCCTGGACTTGTCTTGAAAACTGTAAGAACATGATGGAAAACATTGAGTCTCTGTTGTTACTCCACATTTGTTGTGTTAGTGGGTTAACCCAAAACATTTCAAAATTAACTGCAAAATGATAGTGCAGCCATTAGAGATGAAAGTAGCCCTTTAAAATACTTCACTCTTTCCTGAATAGAAGTATGCACTCCTCCTTTTGTGTTTGATGCAGAATTAGAAGTTTGGACTGCAATTATTACTTCAGACATTTTAGGCTGTCCGATAAAGTCATTGATCTAATTAAAGCAGAGGGTAAATTACAGCTTTCAGCACCTAGATCTCCCAATATATAAGGTGGTGTTAAGTGCACCTTCAAAAGCAGAAATAAATAAGTTCATAGCAAATCTAAAGGGATCAGTTCTATCATGGTTTAATTAGACAGTAGAAATTATGGCCAGAAAGAGCACCGTGTCCTTAAAAGTAGCAAGGTCCATTTTTTTTCCTAAAGGATAACATTTGACTAAATAGTGTGGTCTGACATTAGGTTTCATGAGGTGTAAATGACATTGCAGAGCCTCAGGCTGTAAAGTGGCTTGAAGAGGTACAGGAAGGGTATTTTTCTTTCACCTGTCACCACTTATTTTCCTGAGCTACTGGCCAGTAGCCTGGCATTTTCAGCTAATGGGAATTAAATAATACAGCTGTAATACAAATGTTGTTTGTTGTTGCTTGATCTTATGTGGCAGTCATTAAAGTTTAAATAAAAATCTGGAAAGAGAGCCACATAATGGTTAAGGACCCTCAGCTAACTTTGGATTTTTATGGCCTTCTCATTATAGCTATTATACACTAACACAACCACTAATGAAAGGCTTGGAAACTTTGTGTGGGATGAGGCTCATTTCAGGCAGGAGGAGGAAGTGACCGTCTGCTCGGAAATAGCTGTGTGTGCCAACCCCGCACGGACCCCGCCTGTGTGTCTGCTTACTCTCCTAAATTAATTTACAGCAAGGTTCAGCTCAGCTTTGTGCTGGGCTGCTGAAGAGGCCACCCTTGCTCCCAGTGGGGAGCCCAGCCAGGCCCAGGCTGCCCTCCAGGACTCATCCCCCTCTTTGCACATGTCCCAGCCTCCATGGCACTCACCTCTCCCCCAGGGCAGGGCTTGGCGCTGGAGCTAATGCCAAAGGCTTATGGAGTCCCTGCTTAAACCAGCAAGAGGTGCTGTTTTATGGTAATGTGCTCTCAGTTGCATCATTGATATAATTTCTGTGCTACTTTTTACTATTTCTTTCTTGGGGGAAAAAAAAAATAAAGTGCTCGGTCTAATACCTTTAGATTCTCATACTTCAATTTATTTGCTCACTTTATGAAAATTGTACATCCCAGAGATAACAATTGTTGCTATTCCTGGTGTGAAATTTTCTGTGCTCCCCATAAGAAAGCAATTTAAGTTGTAGTTAGACATTGTACAACTTGTTTCTGACTGCAGTGTTAGTAAAATAAATCTCAGGAGTAAGGGGGAGTTTTAAGTATCTCTTTTTGGGCGTCTTTTTTTTTTTTTTTTT
>VWZN01017015.1:65085-79060 GCA_013396955.1 Regulus satrapa
TTTTTTTTTTTTTTTGTTTTAACCCACCCTAGGATGCTCTCTGAGGTTTGTGTTGCTGCCTTCCACAAGGAGCCACGCTGCTTCTTTGTGCCTCCATCTTCCCATCTGTCAGAGAGGCATTGCAATGCCTACCCTCCCCAGTTAAGTACTTTGAAGATTATTGATGTTGCAGCAAAGCTTTTATATGAGCATTTGATTCTAATATTTCTTCCCTCCATAGTATGTTTTATTCAGGCCAAACTCCTACCCACTCTCCTCACAGCTAATGGAGCAGAGAATCTTTTATCGTGGCTGTTCCCCATTGCGGTCGGAGAGGTCTGTTTTGATTTGTCAGCACAAGGAACTTTTCTTTTTATAATTACAGATTTTGTCAACCATTTTGACTACTAATCGAGCTGCAGTATGGATTACTGCCTTATTAGTAACACGAGCAGTTCTCCAAAACACACAGCCTGAGGCAGAGCCTCATTATGGAAGACTTCAGGACAGTTTATTTAGCAGAGCTGTAAAGAGCTGGAAATAAGATCTTATACTGGGAAATGTTGAGTAACCTTAAGTGCAGGCATAAAGCCCTGCTTCCCTTAGGGACACACCCTATCCAAAGGTGTTTTGCTGTGTGTTAGGAGAGAATCCACGAGCTGGTGTCAAACCAATGAACAAGGCAGCCCCAGGGTCAGCCAGCATGTTTAGGAAAAGGACTGTGAGGTACTTCTCCTAAAACCTGCCTTCTGAGGAAGACACTCGCCTCAAGAGGAAAGAAAAGTGGTCAGTAACATAATTTGAATGCAAAATTAAAGACTAGTGCTGAACTTTCAAATATTTCTTCTAGTTCCCCAGGGATTTTGCACGGCGTTCACTGCGCTCAGTGTGAATGGCAGAGGGACTATATTTATACTTGCTAAATTGGCTGGATGGGCTCCTGGGATTTGAATTGTTTAACACAGAAAGCTCTTGATTTGAGGATATTTTGTAGCGTCCAGTGGCAGGATCCACCCACAACACCTCAAGGGATGTATACAAAAGGATCTGTCTAATTTTGCATCATGAGTAGCTAGAGAAGAATGCAAGCCAGGTGTTCAAGCTGCATGATTTAAAGAGCAATAAAAAAATATGACATATAAATTAAAATTATCAGAATGAAAGTCTTTTCTTAGAAGCATACAGAATTGGACTCAGTATTTCAATTGGTATTTTCTTCCTCTCTTCTTGGAGTAATTCTGTTCAGGTCGCTGAAATGGTTTTGAATTATCTTTATTTTAGTAAACATTTTCAGAGGAAAGAAAATTGGATGCCACTTCCACCCTTCCAAATGAAATATTATGATTTCTTCAATTAATTCAATGACATTTTTTCATTTTAACATTATTGTTACTTATAATGTTTTTAAAGATAGCTGTGTTTTAAAAATATAAGTATTAAATTATTACATACATAATTAAGGCAACAGATGAAATATTTTGCTGTATCTAAAATATTTGTATATTTACTGTAAATCCTTCACATTTATTCAAATAGAAGTAGAAACCTTTTGATTCTTCTCTGCCAAGAGCTGGCATAACTGACACAGCTTTGGCCCTGATCACTAGTGTCACTTTGATTCCCCAGATTTAATAGCCTTCAAATTGCATTAATAGCACCACAGCACAGCTATATTTCAGACTTTCTAGACACCAGAAGGAAGCGCATGTACCTTTAAATGTCTTACTCTGAGTTTAGCCAAAAATGAATCTTATTTTTGCATATTTATTTAAATACCTGGGCAGAATTTTTTTTTTCTTTTTCTCTTTTCTTTTTTTTTTTTTTTTTCAGGAAAATCTTGCCTGAAACTAAGGCAAAAATGAACATTAAGCCACTTTGTTGTTTGTCTGCTTTAAATGAAAATATTACATTGGTATAAAATCACTCTTGAAGTATTTTTTATCGTGTTTCCAAGCAGAAATACTTCAAAAGAATGTTGTTTTCATCCACTAAAGTAAACATTCTCAAAATGAATGACTTCTAAATGTGAATGGTAGCAGGTAAAGGAAACAACCCTGTTGAAGGAACTAATGGGAAAATAACCCAGGAACAGTCTCGTTCTCTTAGACTCATCATTTGCTGTGAAAATCAGCTGAGCTTTGAATGTCTGAAAATGCAAGTGGCAGAGGGCTGTGGGCTCGGAGGAGGATTCCGAGGGGTCAGCTTCTCTAGCTTCCGAGGAGACAAGGATTCAGGATGGCTTTCTTCAAACTGAAACCCATCAAGGCTGTCCTGTAGCTGGCTCCTGAGCAGAGAGGCAAGTGTCGCTAATGGTGGGATGAAAACTAGGTCCAGCCTGTTCATCTTTGGAGCAAGGACCAAAGGGAATAAAGAAGGAGAAGGAGAGTGATGGAATGGGTTTACAGCCTGTGTTCTGTCTTCAATAATTAAGGTTCCCTTTAGAAAAAGAGGTTTTTTCTTCTTTGCCTTCATTGCTGTCACTACTGACTTTTGGTTCACAGTTTTATGGTCATGTTGTTGTTTCTCCTTCCTATAAAGACTGCCAGATTGTCCAGAGCAGTACCTTGTTTTCAGCCTAACACAGCAGTCAATCCCCAGGAAGAGGCCACGATGTAGGACACAGACACAGCAGTGCTTCTCCTAACATGTTCTGTGGGTTTCAGGAAATGGTAGTTAGTGATCATCCGCTGATGGACCTTTATCCTGCACGGATTTGTCTAATCCTACTCTGAACCTGTTAATACTCCTGGCCTCTACAATACCCTCAGGCAACAAGTCTTGCATGCTAATTGCATATGGTGCTGTGTTTGAGCTATGAAGGGCTATGTGAAGAAGGTTCAGCCTTCTTTGGGAGAGTGATGGCGTGATTCATCTTTGTGTATGGAGGACTGGAGCCTAATAAAAGAAATGAGGCATATTTTGAATTGCAACCCTGAGCAAATAATGAGGTGTAACGCTGAGGAATCCCAAGTTGGAGATACATAGAGTCTCAGGAGACACACATTTTCTTATGTAGAATTTTTATGCATCAAGACAGTTCAGTCACCAGAATAAGTGGGAAAACTTGTGTGATTAGTGTTGGTCTTCACAGGGGAAACTGTGCAATACAGGTGGGGATTATTGCACGTTTTGCACTTCCATATTTGCCAGCATGCTGGCATCAGACAAATGTGGAATGCTTGGCTGCTCTTGTAGGGAGATGATGAGGAGCCAACAGCCATTTTTAACTGCTCCATCTTTCTTTTCAAATTTACTGTTTCATGTGTCATTTGTGACTTCCTCAGACTATCCCAGGGAAGCAGGAAAAAGATGTTTTGTTTCATTCTGTATCAAGGGTTATGGATATTTCTGTTTCTTGATGCTATTTGACCATCAGCTAAGGTGCAGAGAGTGAGGGAGACTCTTGCTGTAGTTTTATAACAAAGTAAAACCAAAATCTGGTGGCACCCTAATCTTTTGTTCCTTACTTGTTTATAGAAGAGGTTCAGATTTCTGTTTATACATTTTTCATTTAGTGTCTCTCATTCCTCCCTATGAACCCTGTACAGAGCTTGTAACTAAAGTTTTATTCCAGGGTGATATGGGACATATCAGTGCTGTTCCAAGGAAAAACTCTGAATTAGGATTTCAGCACTGCTGCTGAGTAGAGTCTCTCTGTGCCTATGTAGTTGCAGTGCCAACCTTGTAAACAGAGAAAATGTGGGTTTCCCAGGCACAGGGAAATCCACCTGAGACAGAGGGTTCTAAATCCTGCACAAGGGGGATTTATCTCCTCTCTTTCCATGCTCCCATGTACAGCTGAGAGGGCGGCGGGGCAGTGGGCTGCACATGGGTTACGGGCCTTGCACAGCATGTGCAGAGCCTGGTGGAGGTACCAGTGCCAGCTCTGAATCAAGTGTTGCAGCGACCAGAAGTGACAGGTCCACATTAAGTGTTGAGCAGTGCAGACACACTGAGACAGTGGTACCTCTACATCTCTCATGCTGACGTGAAGCTGCTTTTAGTAATGCTGAGCAGGAAGAGGATGGCTTTTTGGCCCCTAGCAGTGACTAAAATGTGAACTACTTTCTTCCCTTGGTCGTTTTAGCTGTGGAGAACCTAATTTTAGCACAGTGGAGGTTATATATACACATAAACACACACACGTATGTATATATACACATTCAAACTAAAATTTTAAATCATTGAAAAACCACAAAGTCTCGAATTAGAAGAAAGGTCAGGGAAAAGTTTGTGAACCCCAGCTGGTGCAACAAACACAAGCAGCAGCTGATTCAGCTCTCCAAAGTTCTGTCAGCATGGTGTGGCTCAGCGGGACCTTCAGCACAACCACAATCACAGGCTTCTCTTAATGGAACTTCATCTCACATGTACCCTTGGCTTGTAGTGCCCAGGGCCAGGCACCTTAACCCCGGCAGAGATGGCATGTTTTACTGAAAAGAGTACTTTGTAATTTGAAGTATTTTAAATTGTGGCTTATTAGCAGCAGTTCCTTCCTGAGTGGTGTGTCATGCAGCTGCATTTGGTGCCATTATTGTAGCACAGCTAGAGACACACAGCTTGGCCCAGCCTATAGGATGCCAAAGCAATTTTTTCCTGGTATAAATAAGGAAGCTATGATTTTCTACATCTGTGAGTGCATAAATATTTCTGAAAGTTTTGCTCACATGACAGATTTCTGAAAGTTTTTCTCACCAACAAGAAGATACACAGCTCAGTGTATTTATGATTTTAGCAGTTGTTTCACCTAGAGACAGAATCTAGTAGTGCTTTTCTTTTAATATTAATAACTTTGAGAATTTTTTTTAATTTCATGGAATGAAATATACTATAGTATTTTAATTTAATTTTTCTTTATTCTTCTGAACAGTAGTACCACTGTACATTTAAAAAAAAGGGAAGTATTATGGCAACTACCTTTTCTACAGAGGTTATAGAGCATCCTTTACAAAGGCCAGCACTAGCAGCGTCATGGTAGATGTGTAAAAAGTGAGGCCCATGGACTTGAAATACTTTCCTAACTTTGCACAATGCACTGCTGAAAAAAATTCTGTACCAACCTATCCTTATTCCTTCAGCAGACAGATGCTGCTGTCGTCTTTGCCTTTGGATGCCTCTAGTTTAGTGTTTTATAAGATGTGTTAGTGGAAGGCAGTAACAAAACCAGAACAAAGTCAGACAACAGCCTGAGATTGGAGCATATTTGAAAGAAATGTTGGCAATCTTGTTCAAGCTTGAGAATAGAAGAGGTTTGAGCTGAATTCACAATTTCAAATCCCACATTAAATGGCTGCATTTGTTGCCAGCATGTATGTTGTAAATTTGTTTCTTCTTCTGGAGATTTGCAGAACTCCTTTAACCTGGCCCTGGTAAGATTAATATGGTATCCTTTCAAATACCTTGAACAAAACAAATGCCAATTTTCTATTGCCTATTTTTAGGCTTCCAGCTGGGCCTAAGAATTGAAAAGTTATTAAAGGAAGCCAAGATCTGAGCAAATGTGCCTGTTATAAATTGTAATATAAACCACTTATAAGTATAGGTTTTATCATCCTAGAGTTATTTCTTAATTTAAGTGTTTCATGTGCATATCTTGGAGATGGGGATGTATTTGGGTGAGGAACGCGATTATAAAAGTTATTTCTTTGTATGCCAGACTGTGATTATTCCAGATTGTAAAAATAAAAGTATTACACATCTGTGAAATACCTGAAAAACTTTGACAAACCAGATGTTATGCCATCTAATACTTATTTTGAAGATACAAATACAAATGAAAAAAATACATGTAAATTTCTTCTGCTGCGATGATAATATTATTGCTGTAACGTTAATTTGTTTTGCTTTTCATGTCTCCCGCAGCAAGGGCAGTGTGAGTATTTGAGTCTGGTTCTCATTTATTTTGCTTGGAATGTGCAGGACTGTCTTGAATATCTTCCATCATTATTTGGACGGTACATGTGCAATAGCTCTCTTAATGTAGGGCACTGAGACATACTGTAGGTATATAGTGTAATTAACTGCAAAGCTATTTGGGAGCAGCTGTTCCCTATTGTTGTTGCTTAATGTTGTGCAGCACAACAAAGCCTTAAGGCAGCACTTGTTAGTATTTATGGAAACCCATTAGCCAGTCTGTGAATGAGCCTGCAAAAGAAGAGGAAATTCTGATAATAATAAACAGGGGTTCTTGTTAGAGCAGGAGAACTCCAGCCATCCCTCACTGCAGTCATTCAGGGCTGGTAAAGGCTCTTGTCCCTTTGATTTGTACCACAGACCAGATCCAAACCCTTTCTCTGAATCAGCAATTGAAAATTCAAATGAGTGAAGTCCTTTCCAAGGCAATGCTTTGCTCTTCCCATCCCACTGCTTTTTTTTTAAAGAAAATCAGAAACCTTTCCTACTACAATCTAGTTTTGGTGCCAGGATGTACATAGGAAATACTATTTCCTGCCTGTGCTGGCAAGTTCAGTTATTAAACCACTTCCTCCAAGAGCCAAACTTCTTTGAAGAAGAAATAAAGTTCAAAGTCTTTTTAAGAGACCATTTGTTCTTCTTATGTGCCTAACCTGAATGTTACATTGTGTGCCATTTAAATTAAAAAAACCTTAATGTCTTGAAGATGGACTGGCTGCTGTTCTAGGTCACCAGTTTTGGAGAAGCAGACATGGGTTACAACTGCATTTTTAGGAATCTACTGTCTGAAATGGAATGATTTTATTGCATTGAGCAGCCACAGACCCATGGAACAGCTTCTTGCAGGACAGCAGTGGCTCTGGGTTGCTGGCAGAGACGAGGAAGCTTGTGCTGTCACATGTGTTTATTTGGACATTAGGTAGCTCAGAGTCCAAATGTAAAGCAGATACCTCAGATGCTTTACGCTTTCCATCAAAATCACCTCACTGGAGTTCCAGGTTTAGGTTTTAACTGACTGTGTCAAGATAAAAGGTACCCATCCTGTTAGTAGTAAAAATGATGCTGTGTAGTGGCCAGTCAGACTCAAGGAGGAGAACTCGGACAGTAATCATCAACCAGTCTAAGGACAAAAAATTATTCAGAAGCAAAAATGTTTTCAGAAATCATTTGCTGTCACTGCTTGTGCTCCAGTTGTGCCTTAAACAATGCAATTAGTAGAGACAATTATTTGAGAAAAAAAGCTTCCTGTAAAAAGTTCTGCACTCTGAATCTGATAAAAAAAAGGGGAGGTTTGCCAAGTGTTGTAGGCATTTTCTAACCTTGGAACATGTTAGCAGTAAGGTACATTTGTGAGGAACAGCAGCAGTGAAATGTTTATTATTGTGTGCCTCCATCCTTTTTGTGAGTATTATTCTGTGAGGATGGGGCCTCTTTTCATCTCATCTGTGCTGCCAGGGCGGATAAGAGAGGTTTATGTGATGTCAGATCTGAAACCAAGGAACCTGTAGACAGGTTCTGAGCAGTGATGCCTCTGGCAACTGGTTTCAAGGCAGAGCTTATGTAGAGCGCCTGAGGTTTTAATAAGCGTGTAGATGTCTGAGCAGCACATAAAGAGCATGGGAGGTGACAGGCTGACCCAGTCACTTTCATTAATTGGGATCAAGTTACCTTTCTACATCTGGGCAGAGCACAGTACTGAAGATTTAGGAAGTGAACGATAAGTTGCCATTGTCTCTGTGCACTGGTTCTTGGTAACTGGTAAACTGGGACACAGAAAGTAAGTTCACAGTAATAGGGGATGTTCATGGCTGAGAGAGCATCACACTGCATAAATCATGCCTGCAAAAGTGCAAGCATAAATCATTGAGATCTTTGTAACGTGGGGTTGTCAAAGGCTACCCTAGAGTTCACATGTGAGCTCTACACACACTGAATCAAACACTCTGTCATCGTTCTCAATGGGTTTTGTTTTTTGCTGGTCAGTTAGGGCTAAATCTTCAGGTGGCTCGACCAAATACTCCATGAGTGAATGAGAAGTATGCAGGTGTGTACAGAATTATCAACTCGATTGTAAGGATATTGACTTAATTTGATTAGTATTAAAAATAAAAACCCAACAATGAAATAACAGAAAGTCTGTCTCCTGGCGGCTTAATCCTCAGAAGTCATAT
Organism: Regulus satrapa; assembly: GCA_013396955.1. Classification (NCBI taxonomy): domain Eukaryota; kingdom Metazoa; phylum Chordata; class Aves; order Passeriformes; family Regulidae; genus Regulus; species Regulus satrapa. The sequence goes on from VWZN01017015.1 coordinate 73,149, forward strand.
TAAAACTAAAATTAATTACTTGTCTCTTTGGTGTATGGTAAAAACAGGGATATTTCCCTTATTTCACTTCCACAACTTTATACCTGCAACACAGGAAGGACTAAATAAATGTGCTTTAAAAACATGCATCCTTCCTCACTGTGGAAAATCTTCCCGCAGTGTTTTGACAAAAATTTCTAGAATTGAAGATGGGCTGACTGAGTCAAGAAAAAATTTGGTTTAATTTTTTAAACTCTGAAAAGTTTACATTTTGAAAAAAAAAAATAGTTATTTTACTGTAGTACAAAATCAAATTGCACATCCTTGCAATGATATTTTGAGAAGTGTTGTTTTCTGGTCTTAATGTTCTTAATTATGTTTTATTAAGGCTGAATTGATTTTTTTAACCTACTTTTTAGATTTTTGACTCTTTGGGCTATATTTTGATCATTCTTGATGCCTTTACACAAGTGTATGTCTAGAAGCCTAAATGAAAACAGAGTTTCTCCTCTGGTCTCAAATATGTGAGGAGTTGGAGACTTAATAAAAACATTCAGTGTTGTAAGAGTTGAAACAAAGTTTTGACAATTGGAAACACTGGGTCTAGTACAAGTCTTCCATCTTAGTAACAGTGAGTGGAATCGATGATCACGGGTAAAACAGGACTTTTTCTTGTTAACATGAAGTTGGTCGTGCAAAGCTGAATCCAAGCAGGGCAACAGACTGAGGTCCAGGTGTGCATGAAATTTGCCTCTGGGAGTGATAGAGTTCTTGGCAGAGGGCTCTGAAGAGTTTGGTCCATTCAACCTACAACATATTAGCATTGCTTCTGTAAAATGCATGGTGAGCATCATTAGTGAATATATGTGTATTAGGAGGTGTGTGCGTTCTCCCCTGTGCATCACGAGGAATCAATCTGCTTTTTACCCCACCTGTCCTTGGCAGCAGTCGCTGGTAACTCAGACTGTGGGAATCCTCTGAGCCTGGGCCACTCAGAAGCCCTGGCTGCTGATTCTCTGCCTGGCAACTCAGTCCCTGTACTGTAGGGTTCCCCAAGAACATTTCTCAGCTGATTGGAAAAGCTTGTTCATTCCCTCTGCAGTGGGAATTTGAATCTTGCTAGGCTGGTGTGTGTTGGTGATGATCTGAATGCTCATCAAGTCCAGCCTCACTCAGAATTCCAGGGTTAAGTCTAACACTGCCCCTTTATCTGGCTCCTGAACAATATCTCAAACCTCCATGTCAGATACAACCAGCATCTTCCCATGAAACTTGTTTTTTTGTTGTTGTTGTTTTTTGGTTTTATTTTTGGTTTGTTTTATTTTAATGATAGATCAGATTAAAACCATGACTTAAAAAAAAAAAAAATATTATGATGAGAGAGAGTTTGGGGAAAACTTTTATCTAGCATTCTTGTTTTCAGGCATTTCATTCTAAAATGTTCATATCTACTCATTTTATTGAAGTTAATCCAATATGGGTTAAAACTAATGAAATGCAGACTGCATTAAATTCCACTGTTGTATTTTAAAGTTCAATATAAGTATATTTATTTTTTGTTACTAGTTAATATTTTTTTATTGCTGCAGATCTTGGAGTCTCTGCTTGGGAATGGAAGGCCATTGTGCAAGTAGCAATGAACAGACAGAAAAATCTGTCCTTGTCCTTGTGACTTTTAAGTTTGCACAACCCTGCACCTGAGCACAGATCTAAGTCTCTGCCCCATGTCTCAGTATTGTCCTCCACTGAAAGAAATTATCAACCCACACTCCTTGAGAATCTCAGGCCTGTTTCAAAATAAGCATGGCTTTGTCATCCCTACTACTCTGGGTTTTATTTTTTAAAGGGAATGAATCTTTTCCTTCAGCAACAGAAAGAACTTCCTATGAAAGATGGTTTCTTTTATCACTTTTATTTTGTACTGATTGAACAAAGATGTTTCATGTTTAACTTCATCTCGTACTTGCAACAACCCGCTGACAGTTGGGCTGGTCACCATCTTACAGAAACTGTGGAAGGAATCCAAGGGGGTGTAACAGGCCATTATCTTTAGTGCAGGGTACAGGGAAAGACTGCTGGACTCATGGATTTTACTGGTGATTCTAACGCCACTTAATGGAACTGAAATGGTCAGTGGCTTTGGGTGCTCTCATTTTATCACTCTGTGATCCTTTTCCCCTGACCACAGTTTCACTGCACTTGTCACTGAGAAAAATTGTTCCTAGACTGTGTGAAATCTGTATTGACACTATTATAGCTGCCACAAGAAAATGCCAATTACTTTGGGAGAATAAAACATATCTTAAATTCATGGTTTAGGGGATTATGGGGCTTTTGTTTGTTTTTCATCTAGATCCAGAACTAGCTTTTTCCATCTGAGAGTGTGCAACCCTAATCTGTCTGACCAAGGTAGTCTCAGGCAGGCAAATTTAAGAGCAGATTAAATCTAGTGTAGAGTACCTTGTCTATTAGTTGTTGTCAACTTTTGGTTCCCCTGCTCAGTGTACTAAATTTGTTCTGACTGCTTTTGTTCATATATACATAACAAAAGGTGTCTCACAGTACAGTCTTGTTATAATGCAAAAAAAAAAAAAAAATCGTAAGAAGAAAACACGTTGAACATTAAAGTGACAATCCTATTCCAACTATCAGGGTCGGTGATTTGCACCGTCTGTGCCACGTTTTGTAGCACAGGGAAATGAAGAGAAGCAGACAAGGGCTAGTACTTAAAATTACATGAGTAAAAAATGTAAATACAAATCAACAGACTGGAGATTCTTTTATTTCATTTGCATAGGCTAAAAAATATTGGCTATCACTGGGAAGAAAAAAAAAAGGCACAAAGTTTTAAGCAGAGCTGTTTGCTGGAACAGTGCATATCTTCCTTTGGCAGACATTGATCTATTTTTGACATATAAGCTATACAGTGTATTAGCTGTATATATTAGCTAGGAGAATATGAGCTCTCGGAGGAACAGATAGTTATTCCCAGCCTGGACAGCACTTTCTAAACATTAAGAAATCTATATAACTGTTCAAGTGAATTACTTGGGTTTTCTACTGCAGTTTTAAAGCACAGTAGAGGCTTAAACAGTCCCTACCACCATAAGCCCCCCAAAAATAAGAAGTTTCCTTTCTTACGCCCTCTTCATTTGCCATGCACTTTAAAAATGACAGTTGTCGTCCCTGTGAAGATTAGAAGATCCATGTTGGGTATGTCACATGCTTTGATGGTAGTATTGCCCCAGGCGTTTGTCATCCAGCCTACAGGGATAACAATGTGTAATGGTGGTGCTTTTTTCAGAACACTGTAAGTATACAGATATTATTAAATTTTACAATTACCACAGGGAATGAATCAAAGCCTCCAATAAGCAAATGAACTATATATTATTGCCCTGCCTTTATAATTTTTGTTCAGTTCCATCTGATTTAATTTCTGTTATCACTTAGTTGTTTCTCTGCATGTAGTTTCATCTAATTTCTCTTTATTTCACTCACTTGCAGAGGAGATAAATGGATTACTTCAGACTAATTGCTACATATTTAGAAACCATCATCCTTCTGTAAGAGTTTCAAATCAGTGGTTTAAGCCAGCTTTTACTATCTGTGGTATTTATCTTGAAGCCTTTTATCACTGAAGAGTCTGTTAATAAGTTGTTTTTATAAAGCCACTTTCAATTTTCCTTTACCTGGTCTGCCAAAATTTTTAACAGATTATGATAGTTAAGTAGATAATGAGATATTTACTTCTTTTAATATGTATCTGGATTGAAATACCACTGATAGACCTGGCAGCTGCATGGATTTGATTGTAAAGTGTCTGACAGAGAGAGAACTAGAATAAAAATAAATATTGCATTATCTTGATTTCCCATCCTTATGTGATGGAGGAAGCAGCTGCATTATTTATCTAATTGAAGGAATGTTTCGAGTATGTTTAATTAAATGAAGACTACTTAGTAATACTGGGAGCATAAACAAAGGATAAATGACAAAATGAGCTAACGTCAGCTAAGATGCTTTAATTTACTAGTGTTGTACCCTTTCGTATAATTATTGCAGAATGTGTTTGTACATTGGAATCAATGTGTCCAATCTATATTCAACAACATATCAGTTTCTCCTCCCGATTAGCAAGCTTTCTTGTTTTCCCTATGCAATTGGATAGCAGGCTCATGGAGCCTAATTCTCACATATCCATTTGCACAAATTTTCAGGGGGACACATCTATTCTTCCCTCAGTGTGAAGGTAAAATCCAGCTTCCTATTGCCAATAGATAAAAAATTTTTGAAGATGTCATGGTTTTACAACATACTTTAATCCCAAGGCATGGAATAACTCTTGAGTGGGAAATGGGATTTTCATAGGCTACCTGAAATGAATCTTTGGCAGCACAAAGAGCCTAGTTTAGTTTTCTCACTCTTTCTAATTGATGTTCACAGCAATAGATCCAGCATGGAAACCTCAGATGAACACAGTCCCAGTTATTGTTGGTATCAGAGGAAAAAGCACAGCACAGGAGTTAAAAAAATCTACAGGTCATTTGCTCTCTGAGGGAGTAGTTGACATTTCACAGTTAAAATATAGTTTTCCACGGATGCAAACCTTTACTTGTTGAAGGCTTCCATATAAGTGGTCAGAAATAAAGATTCTGCAGGATATGGGATGTGAATTCGCATGAAAAGCATGCTCCTTGTGAAAAAGTCTTTATCTTTGCAGCCAGCTACCTCAAAAGACTCAGTGAAAGCCCGAAGACATAATTAGATCATGGAGTTTGATCCCTGCCAAATTCATAATTTAAGTTAACGCTTAAGTCGTATCTCTAACAACAACAACAACATAAAGGAACTGCCATTAGTGCATGGAAGTGATGCTTTCATGTGCTAATACCTTGATCACTCCAATTTTCAGTTAAAATCAGGACTCAAGAAGTCCCAACTAAATCTTGCATCTCAATGAATTCTCTCAGTGGTGGCTTTTCCTTAACTGTTTCCATTTCTTGAAGATTTTTTCAAAACCATTACTACATATTTTGCAGTCTATTAAGTGTTTTATGCTAAAGTTTAGGAAAAGTGTGTTTTGCCTAAGGTTAAGTAACTCTTTGTTCAGAACTTGCTGCAGTAGATCAAGCTTTCTAGCAATTCTATTCTTCCTAGAATAGGCACTCCCTATCTTTTACAAATACAGCAAAATAAACATGAAGGAATATCATCAAGAAAAAGATATGCTGCTTGTGTAAGTAATTATGTCCCTTGTTAGTTCACTATAAAGTAATTTCCTTTTTTTCCCCCCACTCTTTACATTTCTTAGTGTGCCCTGGAAGGTATTTTTACTTAATTTTGTTTAGAAATTTGAAAAGCAAGAGAAAGTGAGGGATGATTACAGACTTTATTTAAGGTTTTGATTTTGGTTTCTCTCTGTTCTTATATCAAAGATAAAATGGAAGTGGTGGTGTCATGTTCAGGTAATGAGATTTTATATTAAAAAGAATAAATTAAGCTCATAAAGCCAATGGCAGGAGGGACATGAGGAACCATTTCTAGCTCACAAAAAGGACTTTATACATTAATGCAGTGAGCATCAAGAGTTATTAGGAGTTGAAATTCAAAGCTCAAAGGATGTCAAGTGCTTCAAAAGCAAAGGCTTATTTTGTATTGTTTATATTTAGAAGTGATATGGAGCTCCCTTGAAATATTTTACCCATGATGTCAAAAATCAAAAGCATTAGGGGAAAAAGAAGAACTCAGGACATTTCCCTTGCAAACAAGAGTTTTGTCCATGACACACCAGAGGATTTCTCTGAGATACAGATTTGTACACAGCACTGCTTACTAAAAAAATACAAACATCCTCTCAGCTTAGCAGTGTGTTGTTACTTGCCTTGAAAATTCATAGTATACAGAAAGGTTTTACTGTAACATTCACAACT
>VWZN01017015.1:79069-146711 GCA_013396955.1 Regulus satrapa
AAAAAAAGGGTTTTTTTTTTAATTTCAACTTTTTTTTTTTTTTTTTTTTTTTTTTTTTTTTTTTTTTTTTTTTTTTTTAGTAAAACCACAGATCCTGGAGTATCAGTATGTGGTCATTTTTTAAATAGATATTTTTTTGAAAAGCTGTGTGACATTTTTCTTTAATGGCTGATTTTTTTTTAATGTCAGCTACATTTTTAAAGCATGAGGCCTGGTTGTAACTAGCCTCGGCACTGCTACTGTACATCAGACTGTACTATTTGATCATTAATTTATCACAGTTCTAGCAGTTTGTTTGACAGGTGATAGTGCTTTCATCTAATGGCTACACAGCAAGTGTGTGGTGCACTAAAGACTGGATGCCACTGACTAGAGTTAGAAATCAGCAGACAACAGCCACTTTGCAGAGCTTTATCGATTTACCAGAATCATTTAAAGATATGAAACAACTGGAATAATGAATGCCAATTCAGCTCACTGTAGGGTTTTTCTTATTTAGTTTGGAGTATATTAATATAATGTTGTCGCTAGTAGTGTTTTTATTGCAACTATTTGCAGTGATAAAAGAAGTGCAGAAATCAAGGTGCAAATTTGAATATTTGTACTAGAAATACAGTCTCTGTGTTCAGTGCATCTTAGGAAATAGATGCTTGGCAGAAATAAGAGGCATACTGGAGAATTGTAAATAACCTCTAAATAAAGCCTTTCTTAAGCTTATCTGCTGAAAATGTTCTCGGAATTAGGTGTACAAATATGAATATCGCATGGATGGGAAGAGCAAAATAAGGCACCTTTTGCAAGCATGGTGGGATTCTTGGGGCTGTCCTGTGCAAGGACAGGAGCTGGGCTGGATGGTCCTTGTAGGACCATTCCAATTCAGGACATTTTATGATGCTCTCCTTACTTTTGCCCTCAAACCTGTATTTAACCCATTAGGTTTTGTTGCCCGCTTTGCTCGGTGTGAGTGCCGCGAGTCACCGCAGGGCCGACAGAGGTGGGTGTGCTCCAGCCGTGCCTCTGGCAGGGCTTTGTGCCTGTCAGGGCAGCACACCCATGGCACAGCTCTTCACCTGTGCCTGGCAGGGCATTATACCCATGGCACAGCTCTTCACCTGTGCCTGGCAGGGCATTATACCCATGGCACAGCTCTTCACCTGTGCCTGGCAGGGCATTATACCCATGGCACAGCTCTTCTTCCCCTGCTCCTGGCGGCAGTGGGGCTGGAATGTGGCTGCAGGGTTGCTCTGCTGAGATCCTGGCAGAGTCCGGGGCTGCAGCCAGACCATTATGTGCAGGAAAATCTGCACCGCTGGATGCCAGCCCACAGTGCAGTTGTGTGCAGGGGCCTCATGTATTTGAAAGCCCAGATTGCTGCATTTGTGCTTGTTTGCCAAAGGCCTGTCTCACAGCTGGTTTGGGTAAGCTGGCAGGGAAGGTGTGTTAGCATGGATCCAGTACGCTGTTTTACCGGAGCAGAGCCTGATACCCGGTTCCAGCAAGAAACAGTAACCTGTAACATGTTCACAACCCTTCAGACTCAGAGACTCTTAAACCCTGAAGCACTTGGCTACAAGTAGTCTTAGTTGAAATTATATCAGAGGTAGAAAGGGTGTTTTGAATTTTAAAGTCAGTGCCAGCAGACTTCTGCCCCTTATGTTGACAAGTCAACTTAGGCGAAAGCACAGATGAGTCATGGAAGTTAATTAATTTTCTGAGGTGCTGATTGCTCATATGTCCCACTGAAACCAATGGGGAAGCTCCCACGGCTTGTAGTGGGAGCTGGAAATTGGCCACGCTGTGTTGTGGGACATCCAGAAGAAGTGGTGCTGCTTTTTGTAGTGGAGACAGTGGGAGTTGCTTACAAACATGAAGGAAACCAAAATGATGCCAAGTGAAATTTTATTTTCCTCCTCCTAGGTGTTTGTTACAAAAATCACCAAGTAAATAATAAACACAAAAGTTCATCAAACATTTTCAATATTCATTTTAAGCACATGTGCTGCCTCATCTCCGTTTAGTTCCAACAGGAGCTAACATTGGACATTCATATACAACACAGGAACATTAATGCCTGGGTGGTGGCCGTGTACCTAGTCCTGAATAAAATGGTGCCTGTTAATTTATTACTAGCCTAGTGTCTCGAGGTTTGTAGTAGCTCATCAATGATAATATTTTTATGTAAGTCTTGCTGTAGGAAGGACCCCATTGCTTGCTTTCCGATGTCAGGAAGTCATCACCACTGAAGCTGAGCATGATGATCCTTCTAGTTCTTCTCAGGAAGAATTATTGGCACTGCCAGGCCTGTGCTACAAGGACAGCAGGCAGAATGATGGCAGTGGCTGACATGGCACAGAGCCTGAGATCAGCCTTTTTCTGAAACTACAGAAATTTAGACTGTTTCTTAGGTAGACTGGAATATAGGGTTCTTAGTGTATAGAGAAATGTGTGTGAATCAGCAGAACTGGTACAGGGTGGATCATGAACAGTTTTGCTGTAGACTTTTAAGTTCTTGTGCTGTCAATCTGCCACATTTCCAACATATTAAATCTTTGGTTTGTTTGAAAGAAAGTTCTCTAGTTACTTCTAAGTAAAATCTAGTTAAATATAATAGGTATTAAAATTAATATCATTTGCTCTGCTAAGGAATTAAGCTGTTTTAGTAATAGTTAAAAAAAAAAAAGACAAAAGAGCTGTGCTTTTATCTTTCCTTCTTTCCCTCCATGATGGCGAGCTAGTTAGAAGTTACTCAAAGTCTGCAAATAAGCTGCAAATCATGTTCTGCCTTTCCATTTATCTTTCTGCCTACAGAACCACAAGATAAAAATACCCTGAACGAGCAATTCCCTTCATCTTCTTGCTGCAACTTGCCAATTCCCAGTCCACCTCCCTCCTCCTTCCTCTGAGCGTCAGTTTGAGGGGCGATCTTTGCATTTTTGGCTGTCATGTTTTCAGGAGGTAGGATGGGTTTCCCCACAGCCAGCCTGGTTATAAATAGTTGCTTGCCTCAATGAAGAACTGCGTCCTTGGCTGGTGGTCTGAAAGGGCAATTGACATGTGATGGAAGCATATCTTGTCTTATCTTCTCCCAGAAGTGTTGCCTCTGGTTCTGCAAGGTCTTTCCTGAAAGATCCTGCTCATATGATTTCAGCATTAATTCCAGATGCATTTTCACTGTGATGGCAGTGGAAGTGCTATGTGAATTTTTCCATTTGCAGCTGATGAAGGAGGTTGGGCTCAGGAGAGCAGATTCTCCTCTCCGTTCCTGCTGAAAAACAGGAATAATTCAGCTGGAATGAGTGAGGTTCTTCCAGCGATAGCCTTATACCACAGAGATCAAAGTCTGCCCTTCTTCCCTCATATTCTAAGCTATACTTCAATGAATATGCAAACTGCATTTTTACCTTCTCTTTTCTTGCTCCTAATTCCCACAGTTGAAGTCCTGGCTTGAGCCACAATTAATATCCCCCTTCCCTCCAACACAAATCTTGCTTCCCTCCTGCCCTTCCCACACGAAACCCCAGGCACAGCTCGTGTTTTCAGTGTTATTAATATGTACATCTACATCCCAAATCCTGAAGCTTCATCCCGGGGCTTCCCATTCCCACTCTTGCCACCACTCTCAGGGTTTGGCAGACGGGGCAGGCGGAGGGGGTGCTACGTGAATGCAAATGCACGGCGGTGGGCAAGCTTGGCTTGGGCCGGCTTGTTTGCTTGTTGCTGATGTTTGTGCTGGCCTTGCTCATTAGAGCGCAAATCTCTGGAAAACATCTAGCATGATTCATGTAAACACCAAAGACAAGTAGGATCAGACTCACTGAGGGGAGGAATAAAAGTGAGGGAGAACAAACACTTGGTGGGGGTCGGCTGCCCGCCATGGGCCAGCGAGGACTGGGAGCGAGAGGTATGCCAAGCAGCTCTTTGTCTCACATGCACATTAGGATAAGTAACATTGCTCCTCACCATCTGTCTCTCTCTATGAACCTCTGCCTCGTTCCCATGTAATAAGAAGATTCATAGAAGTACCAGCTGTGACCTTACAGGGAAGCCTGAGAAACTTTGCCTTTTTTACCAGCACTGGGAGAGTGAGATTTGGCACCGATGAACACAGTTGTGTGTAATTTTTTTGTTGTTGCTCTGTCGCCATCTCTTCTCCCAGCAGTCGTGCAGTGTTCATAGAAAGATGAAAGCCCCCATGGCAGTTCAGGAGAGGTTGCCAGCTGCCCACAATGAGTTTCAGTGGGCTATTTTTTTTTATACTGCTCTCCTTTATCCACAAGGTGAGGAGGCTGTCAGATGCAGCAAATTCTGCTCCCTGCTTGCTGACATGGGTCAAGAGGACCAAAGTAGCAGTGACCAAGATGCAGTAAATTATACCTATATTTATTAGCCTGACACAGGGCATAGAGAAAGGCTGCCTTTCGGACATGGAGAGGTGTTCCCCTGTGGGTTTAATATATGCTGTGTCCCTGATGCCACATCCACAGGATGTTTGGCAGCTGAGGTTGCTGGCAGCTGAGCCCATGGGCACGAGTGTGCCTGTGACTGTTGTAGGTGCCTGTGCAGCTCTGTTGCAGGTAAATTGACAGTGAGCTTTTCCACACAGCAGCCTTCAAGTTTCACACATTCGTGGCAGAGCAAACTCAAAATTCCCTGACCCATAAATTTGTGGTGACATCTGTGTGAATGACTCACTTTTAATTCAGAATCATGCTGAAAAATTAGGGTGAAAAGGTTTCAAAGCAAGAAAAATTTGCTTCTTTGGCTAATCAAAATCTTAATTAAGTAATATATATTAATTCAGCTAAACCATGTAATATAAACTCAAATTAGGCACTTCAACATTAAACCTGGTTTTCATACAATGAAAATAAATTTCAAATTGAAATGCTTCAATTTTTTAATATCAAAACAAACATTTTTACCTTTGCATTAAAAACAACCAAGTGAAAATATTATCCACCTGGCTATCAAAGAATATTGCAATAGATATAAATCTACATTTTTATTGTTTAAAAAGTGTGTGAGATAACAAGATTTCCATATTATAAATTTAAGGCAACTAAAATTCCATGGATATTTTTTCTGGATAAATGTAAGTTTTCTACAAGGAAATAATTAGACAAAAAGAACTGGAAATTTCCCTCTTGAGCATCTACATTTCTTGGGAAACTCATTGTAACTATAAAACCAGTTCCTCCAAACTTCATAGTTGTCAGTGTTGAGATATTTTAAAACTGAGTCACGTTTAAAATTATTCAAAAATTTAGAGCAAAGGTTTATTGTCTCCCCTCCCTTGCAATTGTCATGCAGGAGGAACTTGGCTTTTCACTGGGACTGTAGGAGTGCATGTTACTGAGACACTTGAAAATTGCACCCAATATCACCAAGAGCAGCAGATGGATCTGTCAGCTGTTTTGCTGAAAGTGGTGAATATCTTCCCTGGAACATTCATAAGTTGCCTGAGGCAAAATTTCACACTGGAAACAGTGAGATTTCTCTTTACATAACATTCCTAGTACTCACGAAAGTCTAGGTCCCCCCGCCCGTGGGATTCAAATAGCCATGAAGCAGATGATGATGAATAGGCACAGCTGGGCTGTGAGAAGGGCATTTTCAGAAGCCCTCAGCCAATGCCTGACCGCAGGCCATCAGAGTTGCAGCAAACAGCGAGCGAGCAGTGTCGTCAGAACTTACTTTTGCAGCTAATTTTCACATTTAGCTGGAGCCTGAAGTGGGCTCTGGTGGTGGCTTTGTGCCTCACTCCTTCCATGGGGTCTTAGCAGTAGAACAGGCAGGTAGCTCCTCATGAGGTCAGCTCAAGAGCTGTAAGGGAGCGTCTAAGTCACGAACTGGAGGCGTCACAAGTCATGTGTCATAATGTATTTACTGCCTTTGATTGATGATTTCCACATCTAAGAGGAGAGCTGTGCAGCTGTGGGGAATCTGCTGAGCACGTGAGCATATGCAGGTCCCCAGGTAGAGCAACTTTTGGGGCTCAGAGAAAGGGGCCGCTCTTTGCATTGCAGAGAGAATAATTTTACAGTACACCAGCACATTTTCTATCCACTGGGAGATGTCTCAAATTGTCTCACTGCAAATATTTGTGAGCCTGATCCAGGGACTTTTCTGTTGGGCTTTGTTGCAGACAGTATGAGTAAGAGCTGATCATGTTGGTGTTCACCAGAATAAAACAGTTCCCCTGAATTTGTTCCTATTTTTATGTTTGCTTATAGATACAGTGCAAACCTGGCTCTGCAATATCCCATTGGAAATAAAGATTGCAGGCCCAGAGTAGCCTGTATTTAACAAAGGGTTATCTGTGCTTTCAAGTTAATTTGTTATTAAGGCAAGGTGTGAAATTAAAATGCAGTAGATGTCTCTGAATGCTCTGGAATAAGAATATCTTTTGTTCAAAAGGATCCTAAGTGGACAGATGTCAAGTGAGATTTGGCCAGGTAGAGCTACTGTAATAAAAGGACCTTAGGAACTGTCTTAATTATAGTATTTTTTCTAAAGGTTTGGGGTTTTTTTAAAATATTATTACTGGTTTTTAATGCATTACAACATCTGTATCTGGAAATAATGTTTGACTCTCTCTTAAGTTTCACTAAATTAAATACTGACTGCAAAAAGGAAATCAGAGGTGTTTCTGAGAGTGAGGTTTGTTAATGGGCCTCATAAGTATTTGAAGTTGTCTGGAAAGTTTGCATAAAAGCCATGTAGGATTCCAGATACTTCTGTGGGTCTTACACAGTTTTAATAATTCCTTTTCTGATTGTCTTGGAAATTGTTGTTTATGAGTTTGCATATTGCTATTGTAAGTAAAAAAGGAGAAGCTATCATGTGTGCACTTCGACCAAGGGGGATTTCCATGCAGTTTTCAAGGTTCAGCTCCAACTTTTGTTAAAACTTATCCTTGGAAGCCTGAAATATTCTGTGGCTTTGTAATCACAAGCATTTGTACCCCAGATTTGAGACTTTTTATCCATTGAGCAAAGGTAATTTTAAACAAAAATCTAGACTCTAAGTGGAAGATTTAGGATATTTGGCATGAGCTGAGTGAGATATAGACTCTGGGTCAAGTTTTGAACTCTAATTAATAAGGTAAGGGTTTATGTGATTATTCTTAATGGGACCAGACTCTTTCCTAATTGGAGAGCAGTTGAACAAGTGCTTGCATGTGGAGGGACTTCAGTCTAGTTTCTGGTAAATCAGCCATATCATTTGGGCAGAAGGAATGAAAGCTCTTGACTCAGGCTGCCATAGGTTCCAGTTTATTTGAAATCTGATTGGAAAGTTTGTGATGTGACTCAGTCCACGCAACCAAAGCAACAGCAATTTCTGGTGAAATTCATCCTGACAGGCTTGGTCTGTCATCTGCTGTGGGATTGGGCTTTCCTAGGTGACTAAACGTTGAGAGGACCCAGAGTGGGTGAGAACACCTACCAGGAAAGGCTGTGAGCAACAGCCCAGGCTGAGTAAAATAATGGGGGTTAGGGCATCTGTGAAAGCATGAAAAGTTTTATGGCTCTCCTCTAGTGTCTTGTTTTCTCTGGAAAAACATATGGCAGGCTATGCAAACAAAATGGCTAATATTTTATGTTCAAAGCAGACATCTAATTGCATCTCCCAACCACTGGGCTACAGCATATTTACGAGTTCTGTCTCCTGTAACCCAGTGTACCTCTCTCATTTACACGTGTGTGAAGCACAGTGGTGCAGCCACACATCCCTCTGCTCTGGTGTGTTTGTAGTAGGGACTCAGATGCACATGCCAAACTTGCTTGGAGTGTGGACATAATAAAGCACAGGGAAAAACTCTAAACAAACTATTCAGAGCCTGATTTCAGTTCCATCTACACTAACCCGACTATGAATCAAGGAAAATTTTTGTTTCATTGGGGGCCTGTTCTTGTTGTATGCATGTCAAATGCAGGCAGAAACAAAGAGATTAGAGAATTTAGGAAAATAAAAGTCCTTGTTTTCCTATTTATTGTTAGGCACTTTTTTTTTTTAGAAGAGAAAACAAACCCTAATCCATAAACACATAAATCTGAAGAAGTTTATCCTGATTCAGATAATAAATGCAGAGCATAATAGCGTGAAATAGCAAAAGGAATGACTGTTCCTGCCACTGGATGCTGAAGATATCATCTGTTGAGCCCTTCGAAGGCTTGCAGGCTCTGAACCAGTCTTGATGGCTGAGAGAGTCACTGATGATACAGCTGCAAGTTTGATCCAGTTTGATCTTGCTGCTTTGTTGTGTAGTGTTGGACAGTCTAAGTCTTCACTGGTAGCTGAGGATTACCAGAGGAATCTGCAATTTCTGCTTTCTGTTTGTTTCAAAGGGATTGCATTCCTTTTTTTTCTGTAGTAAGAGGGATGGTGAAAAGCCGGGAATGGCCCTACAAACATCAAAACCAGCAACAATAATGTCCTGACTGACTGTGGCAGAAGGAGCTACTTAATTACATTTTTCTACTTTCCTATCTTCCTGTTCAAAAGCAGGTACTCAGAGATTTGTTACTCCCAAGTGACAATGTGAGCAGGTTTAAGTTAGGTTGGAGTCCTGTGTCACCAGCTGGGAGTGTGGTACCTTTGCACCCTCAGGGCTTGTTCTCTGCAGACATGGTCCTGTTCCTTGCCAGCAGCTCTGGTCTCTGGGCTGTTCACAAGAAGGATGCGCAGACTCATGCAAATGGGTTGCAATATGAAAGCAAACCTATATTTTTGATATTCATATTCATTTTTTCAGAGTTATGGTATTAAACGTGCCATGAAAAATAGGCAATGGTTGTAGCATTGGGAATTTTATGTTAGATTAGGAATCCAGATTGCAAATGGGATCCAAGGAAAGAGGTTTATTGTTGTGCTCATTCAGGAGAATAGCCAGACTATGTAAAATCTGAGAAGAAAAAAACTCAATAGCAGTTGTGAGCAAGAAAAGAGTATTTTGTGATTTGGAAAAGGAAAAAATATCTGATACTAAGTTCAGAAAAAATATCAGTGTATAGAAATCAAATGCATCTAGGACAGTTAAAGGAGACATAAAGGTAGTTATTAGACAGAACGATGTGGGCAGAAATGCAAAAAACATTAAAGATATGGCTTTTAGTTTTCACTTTTGAGATGTTATAACTTCAAAAGGAACCCACTGAAACAAAATAAAATGCTTTTCCCTCGTGCTGAAGTGATTTGGCCCTAGGTGCCCATGTTCTTTTTATAATTTTGTCCTCTGGAGGGTTCAAGTCCTCCTAAAGCTCACTCCAGGCAGCCACTGAAGCTCGTTCACCTCAGTGATTAGCGAGAGGCCTGCGGTGCACTGAAATATTATAAGGAGCCTATCAATGAGCTCATCACCAGCCAAACAGATTCCTGCCTTGGCAGCATTCCTCTTCCTGGCTTGTGAGATTAAAGGAGGATAGGTAAACGAAAGCATTTCAAAGCAAGCAATTTGGGTCTTAAAATATTTGGTGAAATTATTGAAGAATAGTTAATTCTTAATAATAGTTAATAGTGTCTGTGTATTGCTGTCCAGGTCAATGAAAGTCAAAGTCTGACACTGGCCAAGCAGGTAAAAACTGGCTGTGGGCTTCCTCAGCCTACATACTGGCGACTCTGAGCTTGACACAGCAAAGTGTGTGGGGAGCAGGATCAGGAACTCACAGGCTTTCTGGAGTCAGCCCTCCTGTTGTTTTAAGTTGAACAGTACTCCTCAATGTCATCCAGAGATCCCAGAATGTACTTCAGGAGGGCTGATGTGCCTCTGGAACCTCATCTGTTGGGGCTCCTGGGCTCCTTCCTTCCCCCACCTTGTGCCAGAGGCTGCTCCAGGCAGCCCAGACCTCTTCCCCACCACAGCAGAAACCAAATGATGGCTCTGAGCCACCAGTCAGATGGTGGATGATATGTTAAATACTGGCTGTTCTCTCAATACAAGATTAATGTTCAAACATCTGAGTTTTCAGAAATGGCTGAGGTGTTGGGCAGTGAGATGTGAGGAACCTGCCAGCTCCCAGCTGTGCTGCAGTCACACCAAGCCAGGGAATTTGGGTTAGTCTGCTGCTGTGTCTGAACACACCAATGCATGTTGGGTGACAAGGCAGCTCCCTCTGGCTGGTTATTCAGGGCCGATAACATGAAGCTGTTTACAGGGGCTCAACACTTTCAAAACCAGCTCCTACTTAGGGCATGGCTAATGAGCCTCCATCCTGAGCAGGATTTGAGTGCCAGCAGGTACTGACCACATTTCTGAAGCTCAGTGGGCAAGGCATGGAAACCTGTGCTGGGCATCTGTGTAAGGACTAAATGCAAACATTTATGGAGGCTTAGCAGGTCCTGTTCCTGAGCATCTGATTCTTTGTTTAAGACCTGTGTGCCAAGTTGTCACATGTAAGGGCTCAGGCTTCAGTATCTTATTGAAAAGAAGGTGCTGAGAAAACGTTGCTAGTAAAGTTGCTTTCTTCAAGTGGAGAAGGAAAGATGCAAGAGTTGGGCTTTCAGTGGGGTTGGTTGCTAAGACTTTGGCAAGTGCAGGCAAGCTGAGATTGTGTTATCATTTCACACAGTGTGGTAAATGTTTTAGACTTAAATTGTAGAGATCATTATCTGCAAGCTGAAAATACTTGTTGATATGCCCTCACTGAATGGACATGTCTGCACTGAAGTACAAAACAACCCTCCTGGGATATATTATCTCCAACTTTGAAGGTGAATGAAAAGGTGAATAATCGATTGGACTAGCAGTAATTTGGAAACCATGACACATGTGGTTTATGGGAAATAAAAGGTGAGGTTTTTTGTGTGCAGAGTGACTGTGGGCAATTAAGCAATTCAGTATGATTTATATTGTTATGGAGGATTTCTTAGGTTTTTTTGAGGAAATTGAGTATGGACATCTGCAATCCAATAAAGGAGCAGGAAAGGATATCTACCCATAACTGTTGTTAATAAGTTTCACCCACTGGTATTTCAGAAGGTCTATGTGACAGAACCTGCAGAAGTCCAATGCAGGCAGTTTTCTGAGGCCTCTGAAGTTGGGTCATGCACCACATTGGTGCTGGACTAGCATGAGCAAGCTTACACTCAGGACAAGAGAGAAGGTGCAGAAATGTGAATCTAGGTGCCATTCCCCTCTCCATGTAGCAAAGGGACTTCTTTGGTGGACTGAGGGGAAAAAAAATGAGCTCTATCTTCAGTGTCAATTTTAATCCTATCTTTTCTTCCTGCCATTTTGCTGTCGGATTCCATAGCATGCATTGTGATTTTACTGTGCTTGTGAAATGTACATACTCCATCCAGCTTAAAAATCTGCATGTTCCCATCTGTACCCTGAGGATATTTCAAAAGGGGGGATTCAGAAACTGAGGAAGAAAGATTTCATGAATTTTGCAAACTTTTTCCTTTAAGTGCTTTTTTTACACTTGAGTGACACTTACGAATTACTTACACCATCCACTATAATTTAATGCGTTACACAATAAAGAGTATCTGCTGTTCTTTGTGTATTTCAATACCAATGCTTTCCTTATCTATATTTCCCAGCTTGCCATTTCATGCAGTAGAGGTTCTGTCATGTGATATTACTCTGCACAGAGGGAAGTTGGAGAGCCCTGCATGCTGCTTTACTCCACTGGTAAGTAGTCAGAGGATTTGCTTTGGTCACAAATGCAGTTTCACAACGTGCATCTCTTCTCTCTCTTGCATGTTGAACATGGCATTTCAACAACTGAAAATTCAGTGGTTGTCAGCTGAATCAGAATGCAAATTAATAGCTTGCATATTGTTTTGAAATACTTTTAGCCCCAATATTGATTTGTAGGCATTTCAAACTACACTCACTTGTAAATGCAGGTGTGCAGTTTTTGTTAACATCAGGGAGGACATCATTTGCATGCTGAGTGAAGGGCAGATTTTATTTCTTGTCTTCTAGATTTTACTGCCTTCACACAAGCTTGGCATAGTATTTTTCACGCTCTCTAATTTTGCAAAGAGACTTCTGCAAAATTAGGAACTGTTGCTGCATAAATATTCCTGTTTTATTCTGCTGTATATGTATTATCAAAACACCCAAACTGTTGTATAACAGACCATACCTGCATGCATTAGTTACCTAATTCCTACCCCTGTGGCTCTGTACCCATTTTGTTATTCTTCTGAAATACTTTGCAAGGGGAAAGTAAAGTAAGGTATATCTCAGGATATACTCAGGCTATAGAGTTGTTAAAAGATTAAGAGATTTATTCTGATTTGTCCTTTATCTTTGCCTTCACTTGGCAGTTCATTCCATCTTCATATATTTAACTAAAGCAGCTTTCTATCTGTACTTGGAAAGGAGTCGAGGTACACAATTTTTAAGTGGTGTAAGTAATATAAGAAAAATCCATTTCTTATGTCCCTGCAACATTTGAGCAATTAAATTTTCCTTCTAGCCTCTCACCCTGTATTTTTCCAGTGCCTTTAACTTCAGATATAGGTTTGGGCCACTTTCCAGGAGCTGGACTTCTCATTAATGGGTGTGATTTGTCTCATGTGGGAATCCTGAATAAAATTACCAATAACATACTTAGATTCAATTAAATGTTTCACCATACACATCATTTAGCCACTCAGTAGGGCAATGCTCTCTGCCACATCCAAGGAATGGCAATCGATACGCGCTCACTGGTCACATGTCTGAAAATATCAAAACATTATCAGGAGCTAGCCTGATATGATGTAGAGCTAGCCTAATGATGTAGATGACTTTGTCCTAGTGTATTGTAGTCTGAGTGCTTCTCTTAGCCCTAATCAATTCCCATCCCTGCTGCTGAAAGGCAGACTGTCGAGTGCTTTAGTTACTTCTGACTCAGTGTCAGAAATCATGAAGTGCCCCTTTCTTGGGAGAAAAGCAATCTGGATGCAATCAGAAAATGAGCAGGACACGTTGTCCCATTGAGACAATATTGAGAAAAAAGGTTACATAGAGAGGAAAAGAATCACAGTCAGGTCCAGGGGTGAACTAAAAGGGTGTTTTCACCTCTTGAAATGTCATACACTGACACAGGCAGGGTAAACACTGTAAAAACAAGCAACTCAAGCAGCCTGTTCACAGAAGGCAAGTTTCAGATCTGTGCATGCCTATCAAGGAGATGTGAAAGGTGACCTGTGATTCTGGCCAGCTGTTCTGTCCATGAAAACCCTGAACTTTGGCTGTGGAGAAGTTGTGAGAGCCAGGGGAGCCCAGCCCCCTGGACTTACAGAGCTTCACTCGAGCCTCTTCAGTCTGCAGAAGGGTGGGAAAAGGGGGAAAGTCTCTCGTCTGTGAGAGTTAGAGTTGATGTGCTGGAGGCAGCGAGGAGCAGGGACAGCAGCCTCTGGCCAGAGTCTGTGACCAGTCTGACCCATTATGCTGCATGTGGACACCCTTTGGGGCTGAAGGGTAAAGGAAGGCAAAGCTTTTTTGTGCTTTTCCTTTCGATTTGAAGGTTAGGCTGCACTTGCATTTGAACCCTGGATATGTTTGAGTTGAAACATGGATATAGGCCTGTGAAATACCTGATAGACACTGCCCAGTCTCTGTCATGTGAATAATTTGATTAATACCTACTTTTTTCCCTAATAAATTAGTCTCCTGCCTCCCAGTGAGCAGGTAAGGAGTGAACACAAAGTTGTATTTATAGCTGGAATAAAACGACTAAGATGAAAAATTTGGGTGAGGATCTGTCGAAGTTCACAAAGGACATAATCAACCAACCTGATTTCCTCAGCTGTGAATACTCAAGTCAGACAAATGTATAAAGCATCCAGCTCTCTCTAACATGTATGTGCATCCTCCATGCTGGGAATACACTCCAGGATTTTGAAGTTTAGCCAGTAGCAGCTGTATTTCTGATTGTTTAGCACTTGCTAAAGAGGAGCTCAGCAGCAACAGGATGAATTAGAAGTTTTGCCCTGGGAAAGAAACAGAAAAAACAGAAACATAACCAGATAAGTAGAAAACCTTTTGGAATAAGTGTAGTTTTATTAAGGAATGATCTAGAAATATCAGATATGGGTATCTTTTTCTGTACAAATTGAAGCATGACCTGAGAAACTGCAGTTTTGTAAAAGTTTGTTAAAGTAGGTGTGTGTAGGAATGGCTTGAAACAAATTAATGGATGGAAAACTAAGCATGTGGAGAAATCAAAAATAGAACAAAGGTTTAACCAGCCTGTATGACAAATGCTACTACTGCAGAATGAAGTAGACTTTGCAGATGTCTTTGGTGTTTTATAATATATCCAACTATAAAATCTCTGAGAAAATATATGATTTCTCCATCTGCCCTCCCTTCACTTTCCTCTTTTCTTTCCCTAAAACTGAGTGATACTTTCTTTGGGGGAAGAGCCTCGATTTAGACACATTAATTGAGGGTTACACAGTTTGCTCCACTTGCCATTTCGGGAGGCTGCATTAACATCCCACCTGGCAATGTTGTTTACAAGCCGTTTTGCGACCTTTCCATTCTGCTCCCTTATTTTTGTTAGGTGTAGTGTAATGATGCCATATGACATTTTGAGTCTGAATTTATATTCTCTGCGGTATCTCCCCAGGCCTGTTATGCTCTGGGTGTTTGCATTGCCTGCTCAGACACCCACGCACGGTGTGGTTATTTTCATTTGTGACTGAATGCAAAGCTGTACACCGGATGTCACAGGAATATGTTTAGAGCTTCCATTGATCTCTTTACTACAAATAATCATTATAGCTGCAAAACAAATAGTGGATCAAAACTGTGGGAACGTGGCCCAGAAGATGCTGCTTACTTTTCCTTCTGAAATGCATGATGTGCAGGCTGAAGGTATAATATATATATGGCTGGAAGGATTTTAGCAAGAAATCAAGACATTAGACAAGAACTGATTAGCTTCATGTCTTTGGTTCTTTAAAAGAAAAGGATAAGAAAAGGTATAGTTCATGGGAAGTTGGTTGTCTTGCGGGAGTCCTCAGTGCTCTCTAAATGCCCTCCTGTAGCTTTGACTAAACACAGGGATTTGCCTCTCAGTGCTGTTGCTTTGCAGCAATCACACAGTTTGCCTGTTCCACTCCAGAGATGGCTACATCCCATGTAAAGGGTTTGAGGAATTTATAGACATATCCCATGTTCTGAGGGAATTACATGTAAAACTTGTTCTTAGGCAGTTGTGTAATTTCGGGTACTGCTACAAGCCATGATTTGGAAGCAGAGAAGTAAATGAGATATCCAGATGAGTTAGTTATTTGCTGGGAGAGACATGGGCTTGGGACAAGAGTTGCTTGAATTTTTAAATCAAAATTTTATTACATTGCATCCAGGTTGCAACATCCTGTGTCCCTGCACTCCTTGGCCTTACTTAGAAGAAAGGAAAATTTTCAATATCTTGTCAAGCATGAATGCTATTTTTATGGGAAGAAAGGTGATCCAACGCTTCCCTGGAAATTCTGGTTCAGTTTTTTTCCTTGCACAGCTTCCCTGAGTGTAACCCTGGGCAAATCACAGGGGTCTGTGCCCACAGTGGGAATGGAGCTGTCTCTGTCACTGCTCCTCAGCATGTTGTCAAGCCCTGCTGAGAGTCTGAGTTCATAAAGAGCCTGACTAGAACCCAGCCAGTCTGTGAGCATGAGCTGTCACAGCTGCATGCTGCCACAGAGGGTGAGGTTTGGTCAGCATTAGCTTGGGCAGTCTGCTCTTGTGCTGCTTCAAACAATCCACTCTCTCCTTAATTTCTCTCTGCTTTGATCTTCCCCCTGCAAAAAAATAAATTTCACTTCTTCCAGGAGGTCTGGATAAATGCATTGACAGGTTATAGTGAAGGTAGCCACTGCATTACTGGGGAATTATTTATATATCTGAGGGTTTTAGATGTAGGCAACTGCTCGCTGAAACTTGTCTTTACAGAGCTGGGAATGCTTTTAGGTCCTTCCTAGCAAAAGTTCTGGTGTTCTTTCAAAACTGGTGGTTTCTGTGTTTTAAATAATTGCTCACCGTGATTCCTGTGCAGAAGAAATGTGTGGACATAAGCAGCCTTATCTGGCAGCAGGGTGCAGGGGAGCATGCAGCCTTTGGCCTGGGCAGCTCCGTGCTGCTGGCCAGGCCCTCTCTGCAGCACTGGTGTGGCTGCTAATGGTGACAGTGGTATATCAGTAGCACGGCTCTGTCCTTGAAAAGTGGGGGAAATGGTGATTCTGGCGTTCATTCCATCATATCATAATTGGTTTGGGATAATTATTGAATGTGCGCAAGAGCAGCCTTTTTTTTTTTCCTTTTTTCTTCCCCCTGCAAATGAACTGTGGTTGGTGTCGTGCTATTTTGGTTTTGTTTTCTGCTTAACATTCCACTCTAAGTGCAGCTCCTCTGAGACTTGAAGTGAGACAAAACTGAACCAAAGTGACTTTGTTTTCTCTGTGTAAGACGATGGACACTGAGTGATAATGACATATTTTGCATGTGAGCAGCAGGTGCGAGACCAAGTGTCTACTGCGGATTAAAGTAAATATGGGTTTGTTTTTTTTTCTATATTTAACTGATATGTGACAAAGAAACAATGTTTAAATGTCACTTTCCGTGGGTTTTTTGTGTGCCTGTAATTATACATTCTAATGTGCCAAGTAGCTACTCACTGAAGTTCAAATTTACATAGTAAAGTTGTGCATAACAAGGCAAACAAGATACAGTCTAGCATTCATCTCCATGCATCTGGGTTGCCTCCACCCAGCAGTTACACTACCAACAAATGAATGTTTTCTGCTTTCTTGAGTTCACATAAATAGCTGTAAATTCCTATAATTAACTATGATAAGTCACTCCCCACTATTAAAACAAAGATGTGTTTGTTTATCGGTTGTACTTGCATCCACCACTCTTAACAGTACTGTGTCGACTGATGTTTTTTCACTGTGTTAAACAAAGCAGAAATATTCCTGTTGGGCAATGCCAGAGTCCCAGGAGCAGCCTCAAAAGCACAAGCACCAGGCTGTCGCCTGCTGAATGCTCCATTTCTCTGCTGAAGGCTGTTTCTTTTCCTTGCCTCTGTCTGCTCCAAAGACAGGAGCGTTTAGGTGGGGAGTTGTGGCTTTGGGGAGCAAGGCACAGCTTGGAAACAGGGAGGTAAAAGCAACTGAGATATTGAATTATTTTTTTACGAGGACTAAAAGTAAAGCAGGTCCTAAGAATGTCTGATTTTCAATGTATCAGGCCTAGATTTAGTCATAGGTTGTTTTTAGCAGAGCTGCTCTAACTTTGCTGCCTAAATTATTTTTTTTGATATTCAACTAGATTGTGATTTATCACAACTAGGTAGTGATATAAAAATACTTGTGACAATTTTCCTCTGAAACCTGAATTGAGTTGTGCAGGGTAGTTTTGAGGGTGGCTTTGTGTACTTTTATTGTTTGGGGGTTTTGAGGGTGGGGACATTGAATCTTGCCCCGGAAACTCAATTTTCCTCCCATACCTATTTTGCTTTTTCAGCCTAGTCTCAGGGCCTAGTGGGAAGTCTGCTCCATTTAATTATTATATACCTAAGAATACCTGCTGCATTTTGGGGCTGTGTCCAGGTTGCCTGTACTATGACAAGACTCTTTTTTTACACCTTTCAATGTCTCAGAAGCAATACATTGTAAGAGATGCTGACCACAGAATTAAATTAGGCACCCAAATTACAACTTCCATGAGATACTAAAAAGGCAGAGGTAAGACGGTAGGAAATATAACAATGACCATTTTGTTGTGTCTAAATTCTCCATGAAAAAGTATTTCATAAGTTATGTCAAATTGGAAAGCTGGTCATAGATCTCTTTCTGCATAGAAACAAGATCTTCTGGAGGTCACAGATTACATGGGAGAGGATGTGCAATAGTGGCAGGATGCTGGTAGCCAGAAATTGAGGTCATTCCGTGCTCTGGAATCCTGATGCCATCTTCTTCCCAGCATGTGGGCCTGTAAGTTGCATCTTGAATACAGTAAAAGATTTACTCTCTGAAGACAACAGCTGTAGCTCAGAACTTTCTATCTGCAGACTGGAAGAGGTTAATAGTTGACCATCTGAGATAGGAAGGGTACTCAGACAGCGCCTTGTGAAATTTGGGGCCACTGATGATTTAGTGGTTGCTAATCATGAAAAAAGTATGGAACAATTTTCCTTTTAGCTGGT
This sequence comes from Regulus satrapa, assembly GCA_013396955.1. Lineage (NCBI taxonomy): Eukaryota > Metazoa > Chordata > Aves > Passeriformes > Regulidae > Regulus > Regulus satrapa. Next base: position 97,222 of record VWZN01017015.1, read on the forward strand.
TTCTTTGGATAGTAAAAATAAGTCCTTCCCTTCATACTTTAAAGCAGACTATATGTAGCTGCTTCCTTTCTTATGGATTTAGTTATACATAATTACCATGCATGAACAGCACGGCACATGGATTATACAGCAAATTCTGTTTTAGCCATGCAAACTCCCAGTGACACTGTGGGCTCTAACAGCTGGGAAGATGTGATTACAGACTTTCATGTTAATATTGGGTGCCTTAAAGACTGCTGAAGCTTGTTCCCAGGTCAGCAGAGCTAGCACAGACTAGCTAAGGCTTCACTAAAACAAAAAAAAGAAAACAAAAAAAAAATAGTGTAGAGGATTTTCTGTGAAAAATGGAGAGAAATAAACCCATCAAATTTATTATAATGCTGAAAGAGTTAATTCTTAAATCTTCACCCCCCAAACCAAGGCACAAGCCACTCCTAGATTTCCAGACTGTCCTTATGCTTGGCCTCTTGTGAAAAGTTGTTACCATCATGTTTACAGTGATATTTACAGGCTCTAGAAGTAGTTCTGGCCTCATTGTATTTATCAAGTACTGCATATAGCATGTGGCAAGAGACATAACATGTTGTAGCATTTTGAATACAGACAAATGGCAGAAGATGATTCCTCATTTCACACTGAGAAACTGAAGCACAGGGAGATGTGGTGGCTTGCCCTAGAAAGGCTCCATCCTCCAGGGATTGCTGCTTCTCCTCATGCTGGAAGGGTGTCTGGGGTGCAGCCACTTGTTGCTGAGCTTTTGCATCCTGGGATGGGCAGAGACAGTGTCTGGAGCTCAGCCTCGAGCTGGCTGCCTTGTTTTTAAATAGAGCTCATCTTCCTGAAATAAAGGCAGTCTCCTCTCTCACTCTTCTCTAAGCAACATATTGATAGGTATGGAATGGAGTTTTTCAACTCAAAACTCTGTCCTTGGATAAAAGCATTCAAAGGGTTTTTTTTAGAATTTCTGCCTTTTATTTTAAGTCCTGGTTTCATATTCTTTCCAGGAGAGAGGATAGAAACACAACAGTTTGGGAACGTGAGCTTTTTTCTCCTCCCAACTCTTGGTTTGCCCTGGGACCAGCCTATTTTGCATGAGCTCAGTACAGCTATAAAAAAATAAAAGAACTAAGAAAAAGGCCCACAAACAACAGACTATAGCAAAATACCACTTAAAATCTTACAACTCAGAATACCGCAGAGTCTCGTTTGTCTGTAATCCTGCCCTATTTAATGGAACCCCTTGCGTCCAATTCTCCTTGTATTTTTATTAATCTTTTGTGATTTTCCCTAATGATCTTGTTATAAAGACATCGCATCGCGCGGCCCAAGGACAATGCACATAAAAAGTTAAGAATGCATTTAACTACCAGCCATTGATTAGTGTTCTTGATGAGCTTAAATACTACCTGGGAAAGGCTTTCTATCAAATGCAATTGGCTGTAAATGCATTAAGCTAAATGAAAGTCAAGATTTGGGTATGTATTAATATTTTTCCTAAGAGGAGGTACCCTTGCCATGAGAATATGAGCACTTGCTATCCAGCCTCCTGCTCCTGTGGGAAGGTGTGGCAAATGGCAACGTGTGTGACCCCCTCCACCCCAGAGCTCAATTCCCATTCCACTTAGTTTGCTATAAATCAGGAGAAATACCTCTGGTGTCAGTGAAATTAAACAGGTCCTGATAGTTCCTGTGGTCGACTGATGCAGAGGAGATGAAAGATATCTGTTGGTGAGGCCTGGGAAAATGTCAACCTGAGGGATCCAGAAGGAGATTTTGGGAAGGGAAAGCAGCCTGCTTTTCTACAGATCATTGAATTCAGCAGCAGAATCAGGAACAGAGGCTAAGTGGTGGGGAAAAACTTCAGCAGACCCTCCCAGCAGTTCAGTGGGGTGTGTGTAGAGTGTCGGATGGTCCATGTTAAGCACGGAGAGCACTGTGTGCTGAGAGAGGGATTTTGTCCTTCCCATGACCACTCTGCTGTGACAGTGAGTCATGTACACTCTGCTAAGAGTGCACGTGAAGCATTAGTGCAGGGGAGGGGGGTGCTGCAAACCCAGACACTGGCCTGCCACGAGCAGGTACCGAGTGCACAGAGCCACCCCCTACCTGCAGTTCAGCCTCAGGAGCCTGCTCCTTCCCTGTCTTGAGAGACACAATTCCAGAAAGACTCCAGAAGCTGAAATCTGTGAGCCACTGTCACCTCTTCCTGGGCTGTAGTGATGTCTTTGGCTTCCAAACTTTCTTTTCTGCTCTCCAGGCTCATTTAATTTACAGTAGTTTGGATATTGGTTACCACGCGTATTTTGTTTGGCACAATATTTTCCAAAACCTTTCCATAAAACTAAAAATATAGCACACTGAATAAACCACTCCATTACCCAAAGAGAAGAACTTATTACTGAAACTCAGGAAAGTATATTGAGAAGTATTAATTTTAGCTTCAGCTTCTGTCATAAAATTCTGAAAAACAAAAAAATCTGGAACATGCAATTAAAATAATTGCAGGTGTGTGGATGCCTGCCTCCAAGCAAAGAATTTAATAATACATTAAAACCCTTATTTTTGATTCTAGCAAAATATACAATTATAGCCATACAAGCTGCCATTGCATCACTTCTTGGCTTCGTGGAGGAAACTTCACCTACTGCTATTTCTACTACATGCCAAGATATTATTACAATTTCTTCCTTACTTTAAGAGTGCTCTCCAGTACACTGAACTGAAAATGACACACACTTTCCTAGTAAGATGGTATTTACTACTGATTTATCTTGCCCTAGAGAGTTCTGGTTAGCATTCCAGTGATAATTGACTCTGCTTTATTTAACTCTTTCAGAAGTGCATCTTTATTTCCAGCAGTGTCTTGATACTAGAAGGCATTGAAATGCTAGTACAGACAATAAATTTTCAAATGACTGATTCACACTAGATTCATCATCTTCAAGATTTATAAGAAAAAAAGAGAAGTCTCAGGATATGATTAATTAGCTCATTGAAGTAACAGAGAATACATTAGGGAGGAATTGTCATCTAAGCTTTCTTAGTACCATCTTTGTTATACTGCAAGCTTACAATTAGTGAGCTTTTCAAACTAATAATCTTCCAGAAGGATGCATCTTTTCAACTATACCTCTTCCAGTGGAAACAGTTACCACACCAGAAGAGGTATAGTTTCTTCATATTCCCAGAGGTGCAATGCAAATGAAAATTATTGTGCTATTTTCATTCATGGAAGGTTCTTCTGCCATTTCACTGAGGTCCCAGTTCACCCTAAAGCCATTTAGATTGTATCAGACAGCGTAATGGAAGGCAGCACCTCTGCCTACAAACTATGCTTTGCTAAAAAGACTTGAATCTCTTAAAATACAATTTGAAATATTTCCTTTACAAAAATGTGAGTTGAAAAGATCTTCCACAAGAATAAGTCATGTGGTGGTAACTCAGTATGCTTGGTCTTCATTGTGGAACCACCACTGTTTTGGGGTGTTTCCTAGAAAGATGAGAAAATGTGCATCCCCTGCTTTGACCTAAAGGATGTTAGGAAGATGAAATAGAAAACAGAGCATTTACTTGTGGCATCAAAAAAAACCTTTCTTGTTGATTTTTTTTTTTTTTTTTAGTATGACAGTTCTTAATGTTCTTTCTCTGATCTTCCTTTTTACAAGAACTGTAACAAGTCATTTCTGAACATTTGAGTGACCTACAGATAATGCCACAAGTAAAGTTGCACTCTCAGGGCCTCCATCTGTATTTTTGTCATTGCAAGGGACATGTGTGGGGTTCAGAACACCACTAAGAGTGTTTTATACTAGGCTTGATCTGTAAACGTATGTGAATACAGTTAGTTGTGCACACATTCACCTCTAGTCATCTGTGTGAGGGTTAATAACTCAGAAACCTCCTCCCCTAGATTTGGGGCTGAGGAGAGCACCAGAGCCCATCTGAGTGCTCAGGCCAGGTACCAGTACCTGGCACCCAGGAATGCAACTCCTGTCCTCTGCCCCATCAACTCTCCCCACCTTTCCTCGAAGTACTTTGGTATCTCCTGCTTCTGGCACACAACAAATCTCATCCACATCCTTCCTTAACTTGTCCCACTGCCACTTCTCCTTGCTAGGTTTTGGAAATGTTGACTTCTGCATCAGTTAGATTATTGATTCCTCTAGAAATGGCCCTAGTAAAGGGAGGTGTTCCTATCACAACTGCCTCTGTTTTGTATGCCGGCAGATCCAGGCATGAGTGTGATTTTATTCCTGCTGTGCCTTCCCACACCGGAACCACATCTGGATGAGTTTGAAACAGCTACACTAAAAACTTAGAAGACTTTACTCTATATGACTATGTTGGTCGCAGGCCCTTAAACACTGTAGAAGTCTAGGTCTTGGGTCCCAACAGAAGGATTAGACACATGACTTATTTTGAATATAAAATATTTATACATAGGCACTTTTTTCAAAGGTCCAGTATCATCCCATTCTTTGGAGCCTGTGGAACATTGTCCCTGCTTGAGTGAAATCTAAAAATTGCAGATGTCTCAGCCAAGTTATTTTCTGCTTAGTGCTGTTGAACATACAGAACTGAGAAGCATTGCTTTGCCAGAGGAGCAGGAGGTGGATAACACCTAGAAGACACTTGTGATTATCCCATGGCTCTGCTGTTGCCCTAAGGAACAAGATTCCACTTCCCTCAGCAATGCCCTTCTTCATCATACCATGCTTACTTGGCTAATCCCAGAAGTGGCAGACATAAATACCTGTAATTAACACTGAAAGTTAATGCGTTTGATGTGACAAATGATTCCTCCTGCCTCCCTCTTGAAGCAATCCAGTAATTATCCTGATCCCTATTTTGTGTAATCGCAGTGTGTGCCATTCATTTGCCCTCCTAACCAGCAGCAACCTTCAGCAGCGGTAACGCACACAGGGCTGCGTCCGTGCTCAGATCAGCCAGCTGCCAACATAAAACTTGTGTGTGGAAGCACTGCACTGCTGGTATCTAAAACACAAAACCACGGTCTGAGAGATGGGATGAAGCAAGGGCAGAGCCTCCCTGCAGGTTTGCTGCTGTCCTTATCAGAGACAGCAATGTAACATTACTGGCCCAAGAAACTGCCATGAGGGGTCTCTAGCCCACTGGGCTTCTCCTTCCCATTCATTCCCACCCCAATTTCCTGACTCATTGCCATCAGTGTGCCCACACTGCAGCCTCCATCAGCAAGATGATGCTGCTTGATAATTGCCCTTGTTTGAAGAGGAGGGAGCAGGAGCAACACCCACTGGCTCTGCCACTGAACCTGACACCTCTTGCACCCAAAGTTCTGCCTCTCCCATCCTCACCTTAACTTTTAGGAGAAGTCGGGTCAGGCAGTGAAGGGTTAATGTGGAAAAGCAAGAGGAGCATTGCTCCCAAGAGCCCACCAGGGGTGACAGAGTAGCTTGCTGCACTTCCTTCAAATATTGGTGAAATAGACTTTTTAAATGCAGGTTATGTAATGTGTTTGGGGACTATTTAAAGTAAATGTTATTGACAGCCATTACATCTGGTAGTATTAGTAAGCATTTAGGGAATTTTTTTAAAGGTGAAGTATTGACAGCAAAGGCTGTAACAGCTACTTCTGGGCCATTACAATTTATCTTCTAAATCAGTCTGGGTTTATGGTTCACTGACATGTTTCACCCTATTGCCTACTAAAGGGTGGTTAATGACAATGTGTGGCTACACACAATACTCGAGCATGTGTGACACTGCACGTCTAGGATGCGAAGGCCTTGCAGGGAAGTGCTCCTCTGAGGGAAGCTGTTCACAGCAGATCTTTGCAGGGCTGCATCTTAATAGCTACATAATAGAATAGAAAGTTGAATTTCACCTCTTACAGTGATGTCTTAGCTTGAAAATTGGTCAAATTATGATGAATCTTGTGTTCAGGACAAACCTGGGCATTACAAACTTTCATACAGTAAGTGGAGGCAGGAGCTGCAGTGGCTGTGAGTGGCCCAGCCATCCTGACTGGGGGAGAAGCACAGGCTGGCACTGCCTGCTGCTGTGAGATGCACAGGTTTCTCTCAAAGGCAGTCCTTTCAATGCAGCCCTAGATTAGTCATGAATAGAGGTCATTTTAGGGTTATTTGAGTGTGTGGGTAAAAGCAGTTTGTTACAAACAGTGAAGTCCCAAGTAGCATTCACCCGGACAGGAGTCCTTATGCACAGCCTTGTTGGAAATGTTTTTGGAAGGAAGAGAAAATAAGGACACAGCACTACCCAAAATAACTTTGGTCTGTAAATAATCTAAGCCTGGTGTTTTGATCCTTGCTGGTCATATTCTGCTCACCAGTATTCTTCTGAGATATTTTCTTCTTTTGCATTTTTTGCTATTGAAATTAAAAGTAATTAATATACACATGAATTAATCTGTTTCCTGCTGAAAGGTGGGTTTTTGGGGTTTTTTTGGTTTTTTTTTTTGTTTTTTTGTTTTGGTTTTTGTTTTTTTTTTTTTTTAAATTCAAACAGTTGTTTAGAACTGGTATTTCCTTCTCCCTTCCCAATTCCAAACATCTCCAGAAGCAAAACAGATGTGGATTCACTTGCCCAGAGAGAAGCCCCACCTTTCCAACATGAACACCATAGACTTTTCCACACATATAGTGGTTGGCCCAGGTGTTTACAACAGTGACATTTTGCCATGAAAGCAACACTTAATTCCCAAGGTACAGATATGTCCTGGCATCTCTTTTAATTTCTGACCACCAGTCCTAGAGACTTTTTCTGGAGGCTGGCAGCAAAGAAGCCAATTTATGTCTAGTCCTGTCTCCCGTTCTTTCAGCATTGAGCTATTTTCCACAGCCATCTTTTAAATTGCCAGACACTTCCCTTTAATCCTGCTCTTCCCCTCCATTCCTGTAGCTTGGTGGAGTTGTTTTCCAGGGAAAGCCAGCCTGCTGTTGGGTGCAGGGCTGCTTTGGGCAGAGTTTTCTCCTCCTCCTGTTTGCCCTCGGCTTTCCGCAGCGAGCGAGAGCCGTGCAGTCCCTCCGTGAACATTTGCACTGCAGTCAGCAGCCTGTGCCCTGGTCTATTTTTTGCAGACATGTAAATAGAAGCCTTTTGTAAACTTCGTTTAATGATAGTGCTGTATTATGGGTTGTCTAAGACAGTGTCAAGGGATCCTGTTTTCTTTTAACTTCACCGTTTGGGTAAGGTATAATCTACAGTACATCAACACAACACATCTCTCTATTGAGTGTTGAGGTGAGATACAAAGCTTTCAAAGCAGGCAGATTCTTTTACTGTTTCTTGGTTTCCTCAAGCACTTTGTACATGAAAGATTGTTTCCTTATCTCTTGGAAAAGCTTTTGGATGAAATTAACCCCAGTGTAGAGGGTCAGCCTAACGACCTCTATAATACTTAAGTCCTACTTAAACCTTATTCTCAAAGCTTAAATTGGATTTGTATGGTGCACAAGGTGCATTTCCCCTCTGTGAATAGGTGAAAATGAAAGAGAAAATAATTTATATTTAGCAATGGTTTCAGTTCTTGGCTGAATCTAGTTTACATGGCTTTGTGTTAGGGGAATTCTTAGGAAACAAGTCACCAAATCCATACAGCTTTGAGAAGCTCTCCAGCAAGCCTGGGGAAACTGGGCCTGCCTGGAGAGGAGCTGGTCACCGCTGCTGCTGCTGCCATGCTTGGTGCCACGGAAGCACTTGTGTTATCACAGGTGCTGATAGCAAAGAGGGAGCAGCAGGAAGAGGACGTGCCACCAAAGGCATTGATCCCATGCAGCTTGCCTAGGGGAGTGCAGCCTTCACCCCTCATGCCTCACTTGGCTTCCTCGGGAGTGACACACCCTGGGGCACTTGACAAAATCCTCAGTTGCTGGCAAAATTCAGGGAAGCAACTGCAGCTGTTCTCTGAATGCTTCTCAGAAATATTGGTGGCTTCTCACATCGTCTTTTCCCTTTCAACTCCTGCTGTTGAATGATATCACTTGTATGTCCAACTAGAAGAAATTCAGAATCAATCTTTTGGGAACTATATCAGTCTGCAACAAGTGTTTTTGATATTGCTGGAATAGTCTCACACTATAGTCTCTTTTTTCCCTTCTTGATAAGTCTAGGTAGGGTTGTTCATTATTTGATATTAGGGAAAAATAAATCAAAAATGCAATTCCAGTGTGAGTCAGTGGACATCCCTGGTTACGCACAGGTGTATATAGGAGAATCATGCTCCAAATGAGCACCAGAGGGACTTAATAAGGCATTTCTCCATCTTAGCTTTGTGCACCCAGTGTTATGGTTGGTAGCCTGTGCTGTCTGTACATTTCAGCTAAGAATATGGTCCTTCTGTTACCAATTAGGTCAGCCTGGCACTGGTCAAGTCAGGCCCTTTTCTAAATTCAGGTTGTCATTTTGGACATTTATAAATGGAAACAAAGATGTGTTTCTCTGTCATGTATCTAAATAAGTTCAAAACCAATGCTACATCCATTTTAAGCATTGAGTCCACCCAGTAATCTTATTTCCCTTTTTGGTAAATTATCTTTCTATTATAATGTGTGACCTCAGAAATGTCAATGACAGTAAATCACTTTCTCTCCCACCTTAGGATCTGTGAAGCTAACCTGGCATGACCATCTAGTTCAGGAAGTTCATTTGAAGGTACTCTTATAGTAGAGGTTGGATGAGGAATGATTCCATTGTAAGCCATGTGAGTTGTGTCTCCATATATCTGGGCTTCAGTTCAAGTGTGAGCTATGGAATTAGGGGCCTCTTCTTTGAAAGGATCCATGGGCATCCTCAAATCATGATGCTATGAGCCTTTTCAGATCATCTCTATCTCAGTGTGGTGAAGAATTTATAAGAACAAATACCAATTTCTTGATGTTGGCAAATCCTTTTCTAAGAACTCAGAGTCAAAGGCTGAGTGCTTTATAGTCCCTTAATTAAATCATAGAAATAGCCAGCTAGCATGTCTGGGAGAATACTCAACTCTTTGAAGGATCTGGTTTTTGCAATGTCCTTCTGATTGTATCTAGAGACTTTTGAGTGTCCTGCACTCAAGGTAGTACACAAAAGCTCAGCTCCTAGGAGCAGGCAGGAAAGGTTTGCAGAAGCAGAATCTGGCACTGGTAAAATACAGAATTAGGTTAGTGAATGTTGGTTTTCTTTCTGTAATTCAGGCATTTGAGTGCAATTTCTGCCTCATCCACTCAACTTATGAATGACACATAAGGGGTCTCTTTCCAGTAAATCACGGCAGCAGTTGCAGTATCTACAAGCCTGCTCAGATACTGGTGGGAACCAAGCCATGGAGGAGTGGAGATCCACACTGACTAATTTGCTGAGAGTGAGCCCCACCCTCAGCTGGAATCCCTGTTAATGTAATAATCATCCAGAACTAGGAGTGTTAATGGCAAAGAAAAAAAAAAAGNAACAAGCACTACAGGAGGAGGTGAAAGATGTGGGCAGATTAAAAAATAGAGTGCCAAATTCTTGGCTAGAGTAAATAAATAAAGCTCTTTTGAAGCTACTGGCGAGACACCAGGTAACCTGACCCAAAATTTGTACAGGTGGGTGAGCCCTTGCAGGACAAACTTCCATATGTTTGTCATTACTTTTAGATATCTCACAGCTGCTCAAGTCCTGCTCTTCCAGAACCTTCCTCCTCTGTCGTGCAGAGAAGGGGAGTAAAGTGCAGAAGGGTCCTTCTGTGAGATAGGGCTGTTGGTTGGGTGAGGAAGGTCCCATCTGGTGTTCCTTGTAGTTTTTATTAAGGCAGAGCAGGTCACTGGCACACAGCAGAGCCCCGGAGGCCAGGGCAGAGGAGCAGCTGTGGGATGGGCAGTGGCAGCAGAGGACTCTGCTCCTGCCCTGCAGCTGCACAGGCAGGAGGAGCCCGTGCACAAGGTACTGAGGGAACGCGCTTGAAAGTTGGCCTGACATGCAAAGAAATACTTTCAGTGCATCCATCCACCTTGCAGCAGTCCTTAAACCCCTAAAAAGGCTGTCCTCCTGTAATAAAAAGGAAAACAAGTGAACCACAAATCAATGCAATATTTGACTTGGCTTTGGGAGCTTTTTCTCTGAAAATGTTTAAGGTTCTTATGAGTAACGTGGTGTTTAGCTTGCTGCTAATGTAACAGCTGAAGAAAAATGCATTTTGCTCTCTAACTTACTTATTAGTCAATGGAAACTATAACCACAAACAGCACAACTCCATTTAACCACTGTATTAAATATTAAACCTGAAACTGTCATTACCAATTATTTTCAATAGGCCATAATGGTTTGAGGGTTAAGTAATATGGACTAGGAGCCAATGGATCAGTCTAATCAAATGAAAGTATTCCTAATGGGATAGTGCCGTATGGGAAGGTGCAGTGATGCTGAACCTTGGTTTCTAGCACTGGGATGATTTGATGTCAAGCATTTTTCTGCTTTTTGTTCATTCATGGCTAACTTACTCTAATGCTGTTGATGAGGAAAGTGATTCGGGGAGGCAGAGAGGCCAAAAGCCCATAAACTTTTAGATTTAACAGGTAAATCTTCTGACAGAGCTGAAAGCCAGCATATCACTCCTTTTACTCCGCAAGATTCTTGAGCAAGATAAGAACTTCTCTACCTAAAGAGACATAATCAGATTGAAACAAACACTGCGGTGCCTGTACTTAAGAGGAAAAGGCTGAATGCCCTCTTTGAAGGCTGTAGATAAAAAGATGCTATTAACAGTTAGAGGTGCTCCTTTATAATAATTTACATTGATAAATATTTGTGAAAAGAAGCTTATATGTTTAATAAAATCCTACAGATGAGGATAATCCAGTGCTGCTAGTCAGACACAGCAGGCTGCATTTTTATGGCCAGGTTAGCAATCTGCTAGGGAGGGTTTTCAAGTGTTCTGTATCTACAAACATAAGTAAAAACATTTAGTGTCCAACTTCACTCATGGCAGCAGGAGGCCATGCAGAGACCTGCATTTTGCTGCAAACCCTATGGCTCTGCTCCTGTGTCCTCCAAACCCTCCTTGGCATGAGCTGAAGTTCTCTTCCAATTCAGACAGAAATTAGCTTATATCCTGGGCCTACCCCTGCTTTTCTGCAGGCTGTTGCACCTTGGACACGTGGGTGCCTTGGTTATTCCCTGAGGGTTGCCAGGGGTGGGCAGGGAGGGCCCTGCTGGTCTGGCTGCAGCAACCAGAGCCTGCTGCTGATTGTCTGGAGCTCTGCATGTAGAAAATGTCTGTGAAACACGTTAGATTCTCATCTGCCTCTTCTAGTGAAACCAGGTTTTGTCAGAAGATTCCTGACCAGGGCCAGCCTTATTGTTCTCATGGTTCAGCTGAGGTCAGTAATGTATGTAATCCGTGCCAGGGTGTGGATGCATCTGGCAAGTAATGGCAATACCCCAGCCTGTGAAGACTTCCCTCTGAATGACAGTGCTATAATTAAATCTCCAAATTCAGGACTCTGAGCCAGAATTGAAGTTTGGGAACTTCATAGAGGTAGGGGCCAGCTGTGAAGCTCATCTGGAGATGTGGATTGCAATTTCCCAAAGCCCTGGGGTGGTTTGCTTCTGGGGGAAGATGCTCAGGAGCTGTATAAAGAGATTGAGCAAAGATAGCGAGTTCTCTTTCACAGCACTAGTCTGAGTAAACAGGTTTGCAATAATCAGCTGTTGACAGATGGCAGCAAAACACCTGTGAGTGACTAAACTTTTCAGCCACTTAGTCAGAGCTCCAGGAAAACTTGGTGCTGATTCTCAGAAATGAGAGGCATACCTTCTAATACGTTCTGTATCTCTTGCAACTTTCTTCTTTAGCCACAATAAAATGCCTATGGATGAAGCTCATGGAAGTTCATCAAATTCATTTGGCACTGCTTTATGCCTACTTTTAAAATATGTCAGATGTAACACTAATCCTGGTGCAACCGCACTGTAATTAGTGTTTGGCTCACCTCACTTTAGTAAATGCACCTGACTCAGCTATTTCTCAGTTAGATATCATTATGCTTTGAAGCTGTATTTACCATCTGCAGCTGAAATATTTGCCTAAAAGTATCCCATAGACAATAAGGCATTGGCCCCATTGTGTTGCTTGTGCTTTGTTTATGTAATGACCCAGATGCATACCCAAAAGACGACCATTTGCTTACAAGTGTCAGAGCCTCACACACTGTGGGATTTGTTTCTTGGCTTTCTGAAGGGATGGTTTCACAGAACAACAAAGAGGAGCTCTTAATTGGACCCTTTGATAAATTATGGGCTCCATTACCGAGCCATTTTAAAATCAGAGTAGTGGGAGGGTTTTTCTCAATTGCATGAGAACAAGATGAAGGTAAGGTAGACAAAATAACCACGATATGCTTCACAAGGGATATATGTCAAAACTTGGCTGACTTCCAGACTAGACCCTCTGAGCTAGTGCTGGCTGTCAAGTGGAGATGCAAAGTTCAGACTCATATTTTTGGTAGTGCACACAAACCCCAGCATAAAGGGGACTTCAGGTCTCGCCAAAGGACATCCCAGGGCTTCACACCTGGTCTCTCCCACAGGCTGCCAGAAACCACTGCACAATCAGCAGAGTGTCATCAGCCTTCAAGAGTTCATCCCCAGCACTACTCTATTTGCTTAAAGTTCTAGCTTGTGGATTCCAATGGTGAGAAAAGTATCTCAATTTTCATGTAGAAAGAGAAGTTTTCATTTTTATGGTTATGGAGAAGAGCCTGAAAAAGGAACTTTAAAGGCTCAGCCCCCAGGAGGCATGTATGATTTATGTGAGTGACTCCCATTCTATGGTTTTTCAGTGCTGAGGGTTAGCAACACAACCAGCTTTGTTTCATGAGGTAAAGCAGAGCTGGAACACTGCAGATAATGGAAAGTCCCTGGTAACACCAATACAGCTGGTTTCTGCCTGTCTCCCTGCTGCAGCTGTCTGCAGAAGGGCTCTTATCTGGGGCACAGCCTCGGGCATGCCCTAGTCCAGCCTGGAGCTGAGTGCCTGTGGGCAGTGTGGTGTCTGTGCATAAAAACCCGTTGGAAGTGGGGATGGAAGCATCCCAGGGGCTGCACCGAGAGCCTGGATCTGGCGGAGGCGAGTGGGGCCACGGGCAGCCCCCGCCTCCGGGGTGGTTTGCACCCAGCAGCTCGGGGTGCCTGTACTTGTGCTGCCTGCACACCACACTGCCTGGAGAACATGCTGATCACATGTTGATGACTGGATGGGGAAAGTAATAAAGTCATGCTTTTTCTGCAGAGGCCAGGTATTCTGACTGGACGTTGTTTATCCCCTAATCTGTGGATCGGGGCTGCAGGCTGGGTAAATGGTTTGTTCACTAGCAGGGCCCTCTGCAAATGTGTCCGCTCATCAGCTGGAGTTTACAAGAAAATATGATCTTTGTGCATAGATCCTTGCTCTGAGTAGAGCTGAATTTCATTCACTGCATGCACAGGGGTGATGGACACATGATTTTTAGGCCTAAATTAACCCTTCATCATTCAATTTTGTTTTGTTGCATGTCCTTGACACATGTTTGGAGGGTAAACTGTAGATCAGCTCTTCTCTTATTATGATTCGAGAATTTGAAGAACCTGTTCATGTGTTCCTACTGTGAGCTGATTTTTTGTCTGTGATTTTTTCCTGCCACTCTCTCAGCACTTCTATGTTATTTATTAGCATCAGGATGCAGGTACAGTGCACCTGAAACCAATTTTGAGCAGTCCATCTTTTCTACCCTGTGTGTTCAACCTCATTCCTAATCCACGCTGAGGTGTTTATATCTGCTTCAGGGACATGGTACAACTTGAACAGTAAACCTGTTCCTACAGCCTTTAAAGACACTTTAAAAGACTAGATGCTTTAAAACGACATGCTTTTTTTTTTGCAAATAAAGCTGTGATTGCAACGTTTAAAATAAGCTTAATTAAGAGTATACTCAAATATACATAAGGTTGGATTTTTGGTGTAGAAGAATTAAGCCAAATTGCAACATCTTTGCAGTGGTATCAATGACAGCATAGGTACAAAACTCAAGAGAATTAATATCTACTTTCATGTGACAAAAAAGAAAAAAGGAGAGATCAATTTATTTGAATTAGTATGTTTGCTTTATCTGAAACGTTTAATTTATCACTTTTCCAGGAAAGTCTATAGTAGCATTTTATTGGGCTTTCTCTTTTAAACCACCAGGGAGACCATCTCTTCCTGATTCACTAAAACAAAAGTTCTTTTTTATTATTTATTTTAATACCAGCCATCACTGTGACATCTGTGAAAGGAGCTTCTGTGTTATTAAACTTCTTAATAAAAATGTAGCTCCCTCTTCTGCTGACCCAGATAATTAGTTGTTGATTTTTCAAGGAAGAGGATTTACAAATATGTGTTCAAAACTGTAGCTGATTTCTTTTAATTTTTCTCTTGGTGCCTGGACTCGTAAATATCTGACCAAAATTCCTTATATGTTTCAGTGCTCAGAATTTCAGCTAACAGCATTAGCTAGGTGACCATTTCATAAATTTTCTTATAAAATTTCATTTTCTAAGCATATGAATATTATGTTCCAAATAAAAACATGCTCCAATTATGATGCTGCAATAAATGCATAGCATTATTAAGTTATCATTTATGTCTAAATTATGTTTGTTCTGCTAGACAGGGAGCATGTAACCAGTTCTTTTCTCAGGCTTCAGTGCAATAGTCCAAACATCTTTCAAAAGTGTTAAAACATCTTCCAGTGTAGCTTTGGAGATGGCCCTTCTCTTTAAATTGCTTAGTCTTGGAGTCATTAGTGAGTTCAGAGTAAGCAACCAAAAGCCACTCTGCAGCAAAGTCCCTAAGCTTCCTTTATTACATTATATTTTAAATTATTCAAGACACCAAAAAAGGGAGGAGGGAAGTGGAACACCCCCCCACCCCTCCCCCTAATTACCAGCAAAAAACAATCTTGTCTGTAAACTTCATATTTCAGGTAAATTTTCATGCTTTCACTGGTTCAGAATCTGTCATTTTTACAAGCCTTGTTATAAAATGAGCATACTCGGATGCATATGGCCTCTGAAGAAATCACTGTAATAAATGAGCTTTGCATTCACAAGATGAGTTCCCACATGTGTGAAAATGTTAATATTCCCGTGACTGAATTCAATGACATAATGAATCTGCAGTGGAAAATCAGTCTGCATCAAGCAAAGACAGGCATAGCTATGCTGGGCTGTTCTTGGCAGACAGGACATTTTGTATCTCAAGTTAGGAGAGGCAAATAATTGCAGTTTGGAGCCAATGTGTGCTAACTGGGCATAAAGGGCTAGATCCTGAGGTTATTTCATTCTACTTGCTGCTACCCATGATTATAAAAATGTTCCCTGAGAGTAAACAGAATGAGAAACTTATTTGAAAATTACTCTGAGATCTAGGATAGATTCCCTTTTAACCTTGAGTCATATCAGATGTGTTTTTTAAGATCTTCTGTAACCATATGTGAACAAACTCCTTCCATTTTTGCTGCCTTTGGGACTGAAACCAGCTGGAAGCTAAAGACAAGGCTCTGGCAGTGTGATCTCATGTCTATGCCTGCACTGGAACTATTACTCTGTGTAGCAGACACAGAATTGTTGCTTTCATGTGTTTCAGGTAAAAGTGAATCCCTAATACCATGCAGGTGATGAGAAAATTGAGTGAAAAAGAGCCTGTCCTGACTTTCTGGTCCTGAAAGTTGCAACTGTAAGAATTGTGTTTGACACCATGTTAGGGAAAAAAAAAAAAAAAAAAAAAAAAAAAAAGGTTTATGCATTTAGAAGCAAAGAAGTTGTCAAGCTGTTAGTACTAAATCTTGAGTGCTGTTCCATTTGAGAATATGATCAGTTAGCTATAAATTCACAACAGACTTATTGCCTCTTAGGTATAGGGCTTGCCAAACTGATTCAAAAGCTGAATGACACCAACCTTGTATGAGTGCAATTGTAATTCTTTTGTGAAAGTGCTAGAGGAAAAGTAGGTTTCATAGAAGAGAGGTTTGTCATCCATAGGCATCTTTTCTTCTAATCCAAGATAGTAAGGAAGGTAATTAATTAACACACCCTGAATTTAGGAAAGCAAAAAATACACAACCCAGTGCAACTTTTTACGAGACGAAATTCCCTGGTACTCTAGAGAATGTCTCTGGGATCAATTTTGGAGGTTTAGTTCAGTTCATCTTGGGGGTCTAGCCCACAACTCCTTAAGTTCAGGAGAATTAGACTGTTCAAAACTTACAGGAAAAGAAATCTAGGAGCTTGGTACAATTCCTGTGAGCGTATCCACTTTGTTGTGCATAATGTCTGAGAAAACTAACCCGACAAAATATAATGTATGCTGAAAGAATGCTTTAATTGTTTGTGAGTCAAGTAGTTCAGTGCTTTGGCATATAATATTGTTGTTGTTCCTTTAAGTCCAACAAGTATGTGTGTTTTGAAGTTCTGAATGTGTGTTGCAGGAGCATGTTCCTTAGCTTTCAAGTTTTCTGCTGGTACTTCTCAGGAATTGGTTGATGAACTTTCTTACAGAATTAATCACATACCTTCTTATGGGTCACCAATCAGCTTCAAATCTGGGTTTTGTAATGTGCACCAGTCATGCTACTCCTTGATGTGAAGAAATAAGGAGGCTGTTCTTTTGTGGTAGAAGAGAAGAAATTAATATATTGTCAGTAGCTTCATCATTGTCAGTCCCTTGGCTGTCAGGAGGGATGTTTTAGACCTTTCGTGGCTGACAGGTGGGAGATGTGTCATGTTTTGACAAGCAGCAGTCATGGATGGGTAGATCTAGAGTTCCTGGTTCTTGGTTTGTCTTTGTTGCCCCTTCCTGTAAGCTGCCAATTATTCTGAGAAAGAATCCTTTTCCCTCCATCTCTCTCTGAAGCAGTGTGGGCTGAGCTGGGGGCACCGAGTGGGGGTGATGGCTGGGTAGGATTCAGAGCAGGAGTCTCCAGTGCTGAGCACCTGAACAGAGAGACGCCAAGCCTTCTTGATGTGTTGATGCAAGGCATTCATGTTTCACATGACCTACTTAAAAAAAAAAAAAAATGCAGCCACTCTGAGCCATAAAAATGTCAGAGCCTAATTGTGAAGGGGGCTGAACAAGCTATCATAAGATAAAAGCAAATGAAAAGATGTCTCACAAATTCTTGAAACCTTCTGTGAAAACAAGATCTGGAGCCTGAGCCAAGTTGTCTCTGAAGCAGTGCTGAGTGTCAAGAGGACACTGAAATCCATTGGCTTCCTGCTGCTTTCACTTGGTGTTAGGGGCATGGACACTTGTTAAGATAAATCATGACCTGGAAACCCAGGAGAGGTAAACCTGGAGCTGAGCTGTTGTGCCAGCATATGAGGAAAGATCCTGGCATTTTTCATAAAAGATGGCACGGGATTATATTTAACTGCAAAAGCATGTTGCTTTGAAGTGCAAATATGAATAGTATATTACAGTCAACGATCCTAACGTTCCTATCACATTGGCCACAGTGATCCTCTTTGTGACATTTCACAAGGGGATGAAATAGGAGAGGAAAACTTCAGAGGGTAAGACTGAAGCATGTTCAGGAAGCAATATGGGCTCAAAACAAAGCAGCAGTGGTAAAGAGAGCTCTAATTGTGTTCAGGTAACTATTAGGTTAAAATAAACACACCATCTACCGGCACACAACTTAGGTGCAGCTTGTTCATAGCTGAATAGAACTGGTCAAGTTGTTGGTCTGCCCAAGAGCTTCTGTTCGCACCTTGTAACAGCTGGTGTGTGTTAGTTGTTACAGCTGAGATTGCTTAAAAGTGTACTTGGTTTTTTTTCCTGAATGTTCTGGTTTTATCATTCTACCTCTCCTCTTTGGTTTACTCTCAGCGACTCTGCCATAAACCAGAGCTATTAATTTTGTTCAGGTTTGCTGCAATTCTGAAATGACCTGCTTTACTGCAGCTTCTGCTGCATTAGATGTCAGTCCAGCGTGGAGCTCAGTAGAGGGTGAAGGGCTCTTTTTGTCCACAACACCTATCTGCAGGAGGAGATGCAGCTTCTGCTGCAGGATTTCCCAAGGCGGTCTATGAACCGTAAAACAGCCAAGGCCCAGCAGCCATCGTAGTTCACCTTCTGTGCTCCCAGATCACGCGTAGCAGAGGCATCGTGTGAGTCCCACACAGGCCCTGCTGCTGGGCATTTGCTAAAGGGCTGATAAGTCCGGAGGATGCACACTGGGAAAGGACAGAAATGCCTTTGGTAGGACCTCCTTTGGAGAGGCATTAAACAGTCCTTACACCCTACCCAACCTTGTGGGCTCCCCACTGGATCTGAAAAACTCAAAGTTGCTGTCACCAGGTTCAGGGGAGGGGGCCCATGGGAGGTGTGTGCGTGGCACTGCGCTGGTGATAACAGGCTGGGATGACAGAAAAGCCCAGGGGCCCAGCTCCTTTTTTCTTTATATGTTTTCTGGCAGGCATCATCATTATTCTTTCTCTAATACAGGCCTTGAAGTATTGAAAGGATTCCTGTTCATAAACGTATTCAAAGCCCATTTGTTACTGGGTCTGGACTCACCACTTTCAGAGCCATTGCTATCTGATGCACATGCTGTGTTTTGGTTCAAAACAAAAATAGCCTGATGAAATTTCTTGCTAAAAGGAAAGTTATCGCACATGTACATTAGTTATTTTTCATTGCCTCAAGGGGAACCACAAATGTGTGTTGTTTCTAATTAATTGCTGGGTTATGTAAAGAGTGCTCCATGTAGTGAAGTGGAGTGGGCTGCTTGACACGGCAGTCTGATTCCTTCCCTTACCCTGCTGAGCTTTCCACATTTTTTTCCCTATCTCAAGTAGCTGTTCTTGCCCCACTGAGCCCTGGTTGCAGTAGATGGTTATATGTCTTTAGAGTGCAGATGTTTGTAAACAGATACTGATTTCCACAAGATGAGCTCTTCAAGACCTCATTGGAGGATGAGCTTGGAGACTTCTCTTGAAATAATGAGAGAGAGACCTACTGGTGGTGGCATACAACTGTTTATCCTCCCACCATCTGATTTTGCCTTTAGGGTTTCTGCTTTTAGTAGGACCCATACTCAAGTTGTGTGCTTCCAGTCCTGCATCCATTTAGCATCCAGTGCCACTTATGCCTGGGAAAAGTACAAATTAAGTGTGAGTCTATGCATTACAAGCAATGGCCCCTCTTTTAAGCACCTTCTGCAGAGGCAGAGGTGACAGCCCCAGGTGGAAGGACGCAGCTTCTTGTGCACTCGCCACCCAGATGAGCATGTCCAAAGCATTCTGGTCTCCATATCATGACTTTAACTCAGGTACTGGTGTTCATCCTAGCTGTCAGAAGTAAGAGTAAGTGCAGGATGAAGCTCCGGATCTGCCAAATTATGGAAATATGTGTGTAGTGTGTGTTGTGCTGGAGGAGGTCAGGCAGTGAAAATAGAGCAGGTACAGCATGGGAGCAACGGGGAGAGTGGAGTAAAAAATTCTTTGCAAGGGTATCCCAGGTGAACTCCCATCCTCACTTGCTAATGATTTGAAAGGACTCATCCTCTCCAAACTGCAGTGGGACAAATGTGCATCCCTCCGTGGAAGAAGGTGACGCAGTGGGAATTGATCAGAGCTCCATGAGATCCTTAGGATTAAGGGTGCTTGTTTTTCCAAGGCCCAAACCCTCCATGAGCTCCTGGAGAAGAATGTTAAGGGATGTTTGGATTGTCTTTTGTTTTTGCTTTTCACTGTTTGCAAAAGGGTTCTGGTGTGACTGGATTTCTAGACACTCCCATGATGCCAATAATATTAACTTTAACTGGTTTGAAACCTCTGGTCAATTATTGGCTCTGTTGTCTTAATGTTTGAGTCTCTAACCCCCTCTCAGATGTTTATGGACTCGCTGTTGCCTTTGCTAAGCAGTGTACTGTGCGTGTGATAGCCACTTTGTATACCTTGGGCAAACATGAAAACTATTTTAAATACTATGTGCAAATCCATATGTTGTCTGGAACCCTGCCTTGCTTTTCATGCAGAAAGAGAACAGAAGAAACAGCATGTATTTATTAAAACCATATTTCTTCAGATAGCTTAACCTCTGTTTTATAAATTGCGTTTAACATCAGTATCATATTCTGTCTTAATCTACTGTTGCATTTTAAAGTCTGTTCCCATGTCAGTCTGAAGTGGTCCATGCAAATCAGTCCAACGGAGAGAAAACAGGATAGCATTATGTAGTGTCTCTTTAGTGTTATATCCAATTTTATGCTTTGTTGAGAGCAGAAGTCACACTATAACAATCCCTCAAAGGCTCAAAGCTAAAGGAACATTAATCAACAGCAAGTGCCTAACTATATAATGTCCATGTTGGAGAGGAGTTTGTCTCTGCTTCCATGCACTCCATCTGATGCCTGGGACTTTTATCAACTAAGGCTGAGGGGGAATCTTTAAAAAGAAATATTTGAGTAAGAATGATTTACCATGTGACTGAGATGAGTCCACTGGGAAAGGTGACTGGCCAAGTCCATGTTGACTAAGTAGATCAAGAAGGAGTGCCACAGATATGTCTCAGTTTTAAATGCCTGTTGGCTGGTCTCATTAATCTGCTAAATTACCCAGCTCAAATTGCTTATGTGAAAGTGTTACATCAAGGTACACTATTTTGTATTAGCTGCCATATAAAAAGGAAACAGCCACTGAAGGTAGGAGAGAGCGAGGGTGAGTTATTGGCTGTTAAATAATCCAGCAACAAAGTACTTACTCATGGGGAACAAAAATTGCCGAGAAATATTCACAGGGGTATCTGATAATGTCTAATTTGTTCCCAGAATCACACATCATTGTTTCTGCATACTCCAGAGAGGCAGAAACAGCACAGGAGAGAAACAAATATACACAGAGACACACAAATAATTAACAGCCACGGGATCATAGAGTCCAGTATTAGATCTAGAATACAGTGAAGGCAAAGCATAAGAAATGTTTATTATGAGTAAAGATGAAAAAGCTTGACATTAGGGCCAGCTGATTGCAGTTACGAATAACAATTCTTAAATCATCCATGGCAAACTCTTCCTACAAAGGAAATGAATTGTTGCAACACAATACATCCTTGTTGTATCGATATGATTATCTAGTTATCCATAACATGTTGTAATTTGTTTTGATTTTTAAGTATTCTTTAGCTGCAAAGCCTTAATGAGGCTTCTCTAAATTGATTAGGAACTGCAAGATACAGCATGGTTCACAGATTATTTCAGAGAGCTGTCAACATCCTGTGACTTTCATTTCATTGGATTTAATGATCGTTGGAAAAGGTGTGCATTACAGCCAGATACAATCACATTTGTCAGCATGATCCTTTTAAGTGCAATTCAATTAAAGTGTTATTCTCTAATTTTATTATTGCTCAAACTGAGTGCTAATGCTAGCTACCAATAAAACTACAGGTAGATAATGGTATACAATTTAATTTAACTAATTGGAGTTTAGTGATCTAACATGCTTTTCATATCTTAATTCTTTGAATAATCTTTGATTTGAGCATCTGGTACAATTCTTTTAATGGAAAAGGGCAACTGAAAACATCAGTTACATTTGAGATTAAATTATCAAGTAACATCTGCCTTTAACAGTGTATCAGTATGCATGCGAATTTTCCTCTATTACCTGCCACTTGCATCCATTTTCCATTGTCAGTGTGCTTGACCTTGAAATTAATTTATCTAACTGTGCTTACATTCCTTATTAAGTTAACTGCAGACTTGGAGTGCCAGAAACATTCTCACCAAGGGGAAGCTGGCTAGATGACAAATTAAAGGGTCAGGAGCAGAGATAAAGCAGTCTCTTCAAGTAGACAAAGCCTATGCGTTTTCCTGATTGTGAAGAGTTACAAAGAAATAAAGCACAGATGCACGATCGCATAAACATACTGGGAAAATATTATTTGATTTACTTGTAAATTCCTTACTGCTGCCACGGTCTACACTAGTGATTTTTAGTTGGTTTCTTCTATTTGCTTATTTCAGGACACCCATATTAAGACTTGTAAACTAGGGGAGGCTAAGTTATCTTCACTGCAAATTTATGACAGGGAGTTCTACGATTGCAGTGCCTCAAGCCCTCTCAGCCAATTCAGGCATTTTACTGTGAATTGAATGAACTTAAAATGTTTTATCAAGGCACAAGGAGAACTGAGCTCCAGGATGGTGGTGTTGCCCCATCTGTCCTAGAGACCACATGGCTATGATCCCTTGATGTGACTGTAACGTTTTGCATTAGGCAAACTTTTCTGTATTTTTCTATAAAGAAAATGCAGGAAATTTAGACCACAGCCTTTGTGCAGCAGGATGGGTTTATTCTGGACTCTCTCTGCTTTCTCTTTCCCACAGAGCCCTGATATTAGTGCAGAAATAAGGTTTCATTGCGTTCTCGTTTTCTGACAGTGACGAAGCCATTAAGTCACTCTTTGTCCTGGAGTCACTGTAAGTGACTGTGGTGGCAGTAGGGCCACAGAGCAGTGACTTTCTCTGACGACCTCTCTCAGGTACTTGCAGCAAACCCATTGCTCCAATAAACAAATCCGTGTCTACCTTTAAAGGATTTGTGACATCTCTGTGACAAAGCGAAGTGCTATCATTCTCAAGATATAGATGGCAGTAAAGGCACAGGGGAGCACAAGGAGTTGCCTAAGGCTGTGCACAAAACTTGAGTGCAGGTTGTGTTCTAACAACAGAAGAGTAATGGCACAGGAAAGTAACCCAATAACCCAGGTCTCCTCCTAATGGCCCCATCACCAGGCTTTTCCTGATCAGTGTCAGCTATAGCCAAAAAGTGAATTCTCCTTTTTCTGCTCCAGTGTGTATGGGTTCATGTTCTTCCCTTGAAGTAGCTTTTAAAAAGAAATCAAAAGTATCTATAAGGCACATTTCTGTATGTCATGGACCTTTCCTTATCAAATGGAAACAAATTCCACTGAAAAAAAGCATAATCTCTTTTTCCTCCATGTTCTTCTGCTATATTTCCAGAAAGAATGAGCACAGAGACATTTTCCATATGTCCTTACTCAACTGTGTCCTCAGTTTCTAGCTACACTTGGTTGTGGCACACTTTCAAAAAGACATAATCCAATATCTCACATCAGTCATTTGCCTAAAACCAGAGTTGATCAGATAGTTGGGAAATCACAAAGTGTCCTTCTTCCTGGTGTGAATCATTGCCTGCACTTGACACGGTCTTTCACACTGTAGATGAATTGAGTCCAGATTTCAACAGCTGGATTCTACCTAAAAAAAAAAAAAAAAAAAAAAAAAAAAAAAAAAAAAAATTAAAAAAAAAAAAAATTNAAAGGCATAATATGTCAGAAAAGTAGCATTGGTGTCAGAGGCAGCGTAAACAGCTCACTCTGCAGGCACATACTGGCCTTTGGTTTGTATCTGGGAGCAGGAATACTAGCTGCCATTGGGACATGAGAAAAGTCTTGGGTGTTACTAAGGCTGTTGATTGCTACTGCTGAAAATTCATTGATTATTGTCAAATGTGTTGTGTTTAAAGAGTCTTGACAAGAGATTCATTTTGTTCCCATATCTTGTAAAGTCACTACACTGCTGATATGCCACATGTATACAATTAGCTGACTTAATCATCATAATGCACTACTTAAATTTTCTTGCTTTTCCTGCTGTGATTGGTGACTATACTTTGAATTCCCAGGATAACAAAAATTGTCCATTCTGTCATTTTTGCATTGTGGCTACTGTATATGATGTCAGTTATTTGATTGAATTGTATTGATTTTTTACTATTTTTACTAAAATTTTATTTTTTTACTATGCACACTTACTGGTGAAAGTTTCATAACTAGTTTAGCAGCAGATAATTTGGTAATTCTGAGATTAGAAGGTACTATCCCTCAACTATATTCTTAAAAATAAAATTAATCAAGACATATGTTTCCTTAAAAAGGCCAAGCTGTGTTCTATATTGATAGGATGACAACAAATTAACTATTATAAATATTAATGACAAAAAAAATCATATAGAAGGGTTGATGTGCCTTTACTAGCTGGGAACTTAGCCTAGAAGCTAAGAATTCTGCTGGGCTCTCTCTGGGATGTGCTTTTCTGGGAGGAAATAAAGACCCTACTGATCAGATTCACTTCTCTTTCATCCAGCACCAACTGGATGGTCTCATCTATGGAGAGACACTTAAATGAAAAGAGCCATTTAACTACCCAGTGCTGGATGCTTTGGTGTTTTCTACAAAACCTGAAGAGAAAGATATACCAATAAAATGATGCTGCTTCTTCCTGTTTTCTTTGACTATGAGGATTGCAGAAGGATCCTGCAGAAAGACTTGAACTTTGAGTTAATAAACTGATAATTTTGCTTTTTGCCATGTTCAGGATTTCTGTTCGGACCACTTGAACTGTGGGTAATGCTGAAATATTTCAACAGCTAATAATATATACCTGTATACAATTGCAACCATAACTGTTTGGGGTTTTAAAATTGAGATTTATTTTACATAAATATTTTTATTTATTTTATGTAATAATTCAGGTTCATGCTCAGAGAAACTCTTGAGAAGCAAGAAGACACCAGTTCTGTAAACTAAACTCTGATATATTCATTCTCAGTCAAAAAGCTTCATTTAGATTTTCCACCAGGGATAAATAGGGGAAATCTATTTAGATCTAAGTACTTTGTCATGATGCAGTGAAGTGTAGTCTGTACACCAGACCTAGCAAACTGTTAAACGATGCCATGGGTGTGCTAGTGGAATTTCCGATGAGGTTTTATTCCGATGAGGTTTTATTTCATGTATGTTAGTTTTTTGTTTCTTCTGTATTTTTCAGAAATGTTTCATTGCTTCTATCAATTGCAAGAGTACATAAAACATTAATGATGAAGCGGTAAAAGAAATTATCTCCAAATATTACTGCAGATCCCTTGATAGATTTCTGTGCACTCTGCAACCTTTGTCTGAGCTAATTAAATAACCAGCAGAATAATTCTGGGGATGCTTACAGATAGCACTGCTGTGATGCTATTTGCAAAATGGATTTTTTTTTATCCCTTAAACCTCCTTGTCTAGGAAGCAACCCCAGAGCCATTTAACCAGGGAGATACCAGCCCTAAAACTGCACACAATGATTAACAGGGTAACGGGAACAGGAATGGGTGTGAAGGCAAAAAATAATCAGGACTATAGCAAGCCATGATTAAAGCTGAGTATAAATTAATAGACGTGAAAATTAAATGTTTGGTGGGTTCTGGAACATCTGCTTTTATAAATCATCATTAATATGATAAAGCCAGTCTATTTTTCCTTTCAATGTGTTATGTATATTGTCTTGTACCACTTGTGGTTGGGGAAGTATCTGCTTTCCATCTGAGTTTTAAATATGCTATTCAACAGCTTTACTCCTAGTGCCTGCCTAAACTCTGCAGTCTGAAAAACATGTGTTTTCAGAACCCAGTACTTTTTTGTTTCTAATCTGGCTGGTTTGTGTTACATTAGTACAGCAAGGTCCCAAATGGATTTGGTGTTTTGTTGAAGTGAGCTCCAGTGCAGAGTAAAAGAGTCCTTGCCCTGAAAAGTGTAACCTTAAAGAGAGAAAAAAGTTAATTTAATAGTACTAAAACGTAGAGGAAACTGAAGCACTAACTGGTAAAATGACTGCACACTACTTCACTATCAGCCAAACATCTGCTGAGCAGAAAATAAGATGCAGAATTCTTGCTGCTCGGTGCATCCTGTGCACCCATGCAGTGGCTCTCCAGCAGAATGGATCTTTGCTGTCTTTGCTACCCTATCAGGAAAGAAAGACCATTATATATAGACTTATTTGAGTCTAGTCATAATTTTAAATGCTCCAAGGATGGGTAGAACATCTAAATATTCCCGAGGTAGAGTTTTAGCTGATGTGAAATGTGTTTCATTCACATTGCACTGTGTTTCCAGCTATAGTCTGATAGCACATCCACAACTTTGACAGAATATTTTCAAGCCCCTAATAGCATTTTAGCTATTTAAAGAAGTAAATACCAAATGCTTGCAGGAATTAATTAACAGGAATATGCAATCCATAGGGGCACTGCAACAGCCACATCAGAGACAGAAGGTCAAAGCCCCATTAAATTGTCCAGATGATCCTGGGGAAGGTGCTTAATCTCTCAGGCTGCTTGGCTGAGAGCAAAGGCCAGGCAATCTGTGGTGTGTGCTGTCCTTTGGCCCTTGGGTTGCTGTCCTGTGCTGTTAACAGCAGGATCGTGGCTCGCTGCAAGGATTCAGGCACTGATCTCAGCTACTGAGCAGATCAGACTCTCAGAGAGCCAGGAGGACCTGGAGGGCTTTGCAGATGAAAGCCACTGGGTTGAACTGCCTTCAGAAGCAAAGGGCCCCATGCTGGGCTCAGATGTAACCTGCTTAGCCAATCTTGTAGCAATGCTCGCTACAAACTGCTTCCTCTGGGAGGCAGGAATTGGTGTTTGCTCTAGGGTGGGAGAAGACCTGCGTCACCTGCTCGGGCGGGAGCAGAAAATGCGTTTTTGGGAAACGTGAGTGTAGGCGGGCTGTCTCAGCTCTGGACTCACTCTCTCTGGGTCCTGGCAGTCCCCATGGCTTGAGCTGCCTCAGGTCATGCTAAGCTATTCCACGGGGCTGTGTTCACACAGATCTACAGAGCATGAAGCACCCAATTTTGTGTGCATGCTCTTTGGAGCAGGAACTTGACCAGGACATCCCTTGTTCCTCTGTGCACACAGGCTGAAGCAAGAGAGCAATTGGCTTATTACAGTGAGCATTAATTATTTGTATTCGCTATTAGTAGAATTAAGAGGGAAATTTATTTCTTTCTTGAAATATATTAGGATGCTTGTAGTAGTGCTCTTGAAGTAGAGACCTTATATACAAATGTAGCACTCGGTGTAGACTCTGTCATTTCAAGGAAATTTTTTCCACTATGATCAGGGTTTATTTTAATGCTGAGCTCTTACCACAGCAGGGTAAGAAAAGATGCAAACAGTTTCTTGCTGAAGGGATTTGCTGCAGCTGAGACATGGACGTTTTCCTGCAGCCAATACAACTTCTGTCCTGCCCTGGTGATGGCATGGTCTTGCAAAGCTTCCCAGAAGCACAGACCTCTCCCTCTGAAATGCAGTAATTCCTGGAGTAGTGACATTTTAAAGTGGTTTCTGGAGGTATCCGGAGTGATGCAGGTGTATTTTAGGACACTTGTAAGCCGTCTTATTTCTGAATTGTGGTGTTGTCTATTTTTGCTTCTATTTTTAATCACTGTGCTGGTTTGCAGAGAAGTTTTTATAATGTCAATGTCTACTGCAACACAAGCTGCATGAATCATTCAGCAGAGCTGGTATTGCTTTGGAAAGCTGTGTCAAGTCTGGGTACAATGTGAAATGATGAGCAGCAGTGACCAGAAAAGATCTGCAGCCTTGATACCATTCCCATTTTATTTGGTCTCCTCAGCTTTGTAGTTTACTGCTTAGATTAGGCAATTCCCAATAACCTCTGAAGAGGTTCTCTCCGCTCCCCTGATGCTGAGGCAGCTGGGAGCCAGCCCTGGGCAGAGTTTGGAGTAATCTCAGGGCTGTTGTAGCTGGTAGTAGCTTTTGGGGAAGGTTCCAGAGGGGTTGCTTTTTTGGTCTTAGGTTGCCAGAGCATCGGAAGCTTGTGTGTATGCCCTGCCATCCCTTGCTGCCACAGGCTGGGGAGGCTCGCTGCCTGCACGGGCTTTAGTGCATGGAGCAATGCTGCCAGCAGAGCAGGATTTCCAGGTCCCCCACTGGCAACAACCTGGAGCACCTCTGAGTGCTGACTCAACCCTGCCTCCTCCCAGGTGGGCTCTCTCTGAAGTCCCTCTGCCACAGTGCTGAACACTAAGTAGTTTGAAGTGAGTTGTCTCCTTTCTTTCTTTCTTCCCCAGGTCATTAGCGTAAAATTCAAATAGGTTAAAATATTATTCGTCTCTAACACTGTGAGGGGACAGAGGACTGGCTAGCCCAGGTAATCATAGCAGAATTCAAAGCCCATGGTTGTGCTTTCAAGCAGCAATAGGTTACTCATTACTGCAGCTTTGAACAGCTTCCCTGTGGGTTGTGTGCATCTCTGCCACCAGCCCTACTGGCACCGATCAATTAGTGTCACAAGCAGTTTTAGAAAGGGCCAAGCAGGGAACGTGTGTGGAGCTATTCTCCCACCTGCTGTTCTTACTGGTGAAGCTGGAGGGATCTGGCCTGCCAGCATGGTATCTCTTTGGGAGCTAATTAGTTTGGAAGATTACAGAAAGCAGGATATATAAGCCGCCTGATCAATCTCCTCCACGGCCCTGTAAAGGGAATAGGTAAATGTCATTTTCATAACACCGGCATAAAAATTGAGGAGTGGAGGCCAGATACACACTGTGGTCCCTGCCACAGCTCACAGCCATCAGATCCAGGAGCATGGAAACTGAAGCAGATTCCTCTCTGGGAATATTTGGGGAGGGGGAATCTGCTCCTTTTGGAGGGAGTCCTGAGGAAGCACAGACGGTGGGTAGTGAGCACGAGCAGAGTCTGTACGTGGTGCACTTTGAGCCCACTGCAGCCAGCGTTGCCCAGGGGGGTCCCATCATGAATCCCATGAGCTCTGTCCCTACCCCAGTGCTCTAGCTGCAGTCAGACAACGCCCCTCACTTTTCCAAATGCTTCTTTCCCATTCTGCTTTCCACAGCCTGTGCCGTTTGGCTGCTGGAGGGGAGCTCAGTGTGCTTTGTGCAGCACCTCTCGCCAATTGGGAGGCAGGGGGTTCGTGCTCCTGCCTCATTACTCAGGTCAGTGGAAATAATGACAAGGTTTTTCTTAGATGTGCATTCAGAAAAGTCTGCAGTTAAGATTCTATCAAAAATGAAAAACAGTGTGCAGCAAAATAATTATTTTCGTAAGGCTTTTCAGATTTTACCGATGATGAGGGGAACAGCGGGAGTTCGCAAAGGGAATATATTTTATTGATGCGAAGGAATTATTGCATCAGTATTAGAACTTCAGGGGCATGTAAATGTTCGGGACAGTGAAACATTGCATTATTATGGAAAAATTTTGCCTTTGAATAAGAGAGAAAAAAAAGTGAGGTTTTGCAAGAGAGTTATTTCTATGACTATATGGGTGATTTGGAAACATGCTGTTGCTGAATTGGGTCGTAGAAAACCTTCTTGTCCATCCTCTTATGTAATTCAGCTATGGCTTTGGGATAGTTTTTAAAATTTAAAAAAAAAAAAATTTAAAAAAAAGAGATAATTTTTCACCTGCATTTAAAAAAAAACAGCAAGATTTGGCTATTGAAGAATGAGTGATTAAGGATGAGATTTACTTGAAGTCGTTGTCTAGAATTCAGGATGTTCTAAAATATTCCAGTTTTATGGTTTGAAAAAAGAAAGAAGAATTCTTTCTTTTCCTTTGCCAGTGTCCCATTTCGATGTTCCAGTCTAATAAGCAGAAGCCAAATTTTGTTTCCTGATGGATCAAAGAGAGAATGCCCAGAGCAAGCCTGTGTGAAGTACACAAACCGACGGCCTTGCTTTGCAACCAGCAGCACAAATGCTTCCCTCGAGGGCAGCATTGGGCAGTGCAGGTCTGTGCAGGGACCCCAGCAAAGGAACCAGAAGGTTCCTGTCTGCACAGGGAATTCCTTGCTCAGGTACCTCTGCAGTAGCTGCTGTGCTGTGCAGGTACCAGAGCTGCTGCAAGGGCAGTGAGAGCCATCTCTGAGGTACCTTTCACATCCCCAGCTGCCCTCTGCAGGTGCACTTCTCTTTTTTCTCTTTCTCTCTCAGCATTTGAAATGCACATCTTGTTCACTTAAATTTGCTGCTCATCTCTGGAAATGCAAGCTGGGTTCTCTCTGGGGGAGAATTGGACACTTGGAAGTTTAGTTCTGCTTTTTTTCTCTTTCTTAAAGCCTTTTTTCTCCATACTGGTAAGATGATGCCAGTTATGAATATGTTTTCTGTTTTGGTTTTAATGCCATCTCAGTGCTGGCCAAAACCTTGTTAGGCAAAAGTCTAATTGAAGCTGCAATTTTCCTCACATAACTTGCTTAATTAGAGGACCATTGTATACTCTACCACCAAACATATTTTTGGGAGATGAAAATTGCTAGAACAAATTTTGCTGGAATAGTTACAGTAGCAGAGCCTTTTCAACACCAGCCCCAGCCTTGCCAGGACCATGTAGCCGAGCAGCTGCTGAAGAAATCCAGTACGCCCAGGAATGGGCCTTGCAGAGTACAGTCATTCATTGCTCTTGAGTCTGGAGCTTTGAACCTGCTAAGAAGTTAAGTGAAAAAGCCCCTGGAAGCACTTCAGAAGTGGAGTTGAAGAGGATGTGTTTTATAGCCTCTCCTGCCCAAGCCCAGTCCTGTCCCTGCATTCATCTTTTAAAGAGATCCCATGCTCCCACATTTACATGCCTGCCTTCCCCTCTTCAACAATGCATGGCTCCTTGACCTGCTATTCTTAACCTTAACTGACAAAAAGATTGTAATATAAATAGGACATTTATAACCAGCATTGGAAATCTCTTCTGTTGTGTGATTATCTACAAAGTGTTATTACCCCCTTTTTGCACAGGAAAATACGCCTAGATTCTCATTGATCCACCTTGAATCAATGCTTTTAAAAATCTTAGACACACTTTACTTAAGAGCAAAAGCATGCATTTTATGTTTTGACATGGTATTATTGATTGGAAAGGAGAGAGCAGTGCTCTCCACCTGACTGTCTCCTCAGTTTCCTAGTCTGGCAGTGTCTGGTAGCACAACATCCTTAATGGCTTTGCTCCTGTTTTCTCTGCTTGTTGCCTCTCCTCTTTATCCTCCCAGTCCTCAGCACGGTGCCTTTCTCGGTTTTTTAAAGTAATCAATATTGTGCTCAAGCCTCCCGCTGTTCGCTGTCACTCATATTTGGCACAGCCATAAATTATGGATGGGTTTTTCTCAGCCTATATAAAATTTCTATTGCATTTGTCAATTGCTAATCAATAGCTCACTTTTCTTATCCTCAAAGACACACATGTGATCTGAAGTTTTAAAGGAAGCAGACCTTCCCCCTTACATGTAGATGAGGAGAGCAGTGAGACTTCAGCTGGTAAGTGAGAAGCTGCAGAGGTACAAATCTAGACCTGATGGTCTATTTGAGAAGACATTAATATAAATCTTCTATCTTCAGGGCTTTGGTTTCTTCATTTTACTGTGAAGTTACATGTTTCACTGTCATAGTAGGCAGTGTTTTAGCGTGGCTTTGCTTACCTGTGACCCTTTCAACCCTCCCTGCACAAGATGCTTACAGTGGTAGACTGTTTGAACTTCCAGAGCTAATGGCATCTGACATTTAAGTCAACCTTAAAGAAATCTCAGCAAACCCAGTCACTTAGACTAATATGTCAGTGTCTCTTTAAGGAGGCATATTGACAGTCGTTGTAAAATGTCATGTTATGTTGATGTCCCAATCAAGTGAACGACCCTCCCTCCCCCTACCCAAGTTTTCACAGGCTTTGAAATTGGGTTGTAAACCAAGAAAAGCGACAAATAATCCCTTTGTATAAAAAGTGAATTTTTAAAAACTTGGATTGCTGACTATCTGAAATAAGTGAGCAAGCCCTGTAGCATCAACTTCTGCTGCAGCATCTTTAATGCATACACAAGTGCTGTTAGCTGAGTCAAGGAGAAAGTACCAGAAGAGTGAGACTGCTTGAAACCATATTTTGCTTTAGGCAAAAAACTGTGCTAAAAGAGCTGAAAACAAGAAAAGCTGCTTACTGCTATCCCTGCAACATTAAACATCAAAACTTGAGCCATTTGCTAGTGAAGGTTGGTCGCTTGAATAAACGCTTGATATTTGAGAAACTACTGGTCGCAATGGGGAGAAGAGAGAAGAGAAAAGAGAGCTTATTCCTTCAAAAACCTGACACCTCCCACACTGCAGAAGACCAGTTGCTGCCTAAGTAAATCCTCAATTAGGGCTGTTGGCTGCAGATCCGGAGCAGCGCTCCACGGAGGGATTTGCTCGAGCGCTCTCCATTTACAGCTACATGTGCTACAGAACCTTCTGATTCGGAGTCCAGCAGGGTTTGACCTTCAGGCCATGCTGCAAAGGTCTCTTCGCTTTGGAACAGATGGTGCCACTTTTATTCACACTGAGTAGTGTTTTCCTCCTTAAGAGGGCTGACATCTCAGCTAAATTACACTAAAGTAGGTCCAGCTGTCTGGCTTTTCCAAGTTACACTGATGAGAGAGTGGGTTTTAAAAAGGGCATCATTCTCCAAAATGCAGAGTGCTCAGGGGCACTTTAGTGACTACTTGGTGTCCAGGCTTTTGCCTGCAAACTGAGGAGATGTGAGCCAGGTGTCATGTGGCAGGGAGAGACCAAAATGACAAAAGCTTGTCCAAAGGGCTGTCCTGACCACCTGAACTACAGAAAATGATTATTATTTTTTTTATAATAAGGGGGTACAGAAATAGATGACAGATTGGTAATATTAGAGGTAAAGAGATTGTATTATTAATGGAATAGGAAATGGTTTCATAGAAAGTTGATTCCCTTGCATGGGCTAAACCTCTTTCTCTCAGAAAGCTGAAGGTTTTGGGGTGGTCAAGCAGAGGAGTTTGGATGACTGGATTGTGAATCCACACCATGGAAATCTAGAGAGGGAGATCTGGATCATGGATGTCTAGAGATGGAAACTGTAGAGATCTCAGCCTAAAGTAGACCTAAAGAAACTGCACTGCTTTTGGCTATTCCAGGTTCACACAGGTGCACCAAGAATATTATGCAGAAAGTCACCTTTCAGACAGCCCAAAGGTCCCACCTGCCTGAATACAACAGGAGGCCCTTCCCCGGGAATGCCTGCTCCTGAGCCAAGGGAATAAATGTGGGTGGACTGATAGCCAGAATGGGTGAAGGAGAGACTTGTCCAATGCCATAAGGCATCAGAAAGGCAGACTTGGGTGGCAGGACCACCTCTGCTGCCTTCCTTCTGAAGCTTCTGCCCATTAGCAGAGCCCCATTAAGTACTTAATAAATTAATTTGGGAAAGACTCAGTGCCCCATGCTTTGCGCTGATTAGCAGCATCACTTCCAGATGAACTGCACGTTGCTGGGTGCAGAAGCCCTGTGCCTGTGGGCCTCTCATTGTAGTTCTGGCAGGGTTTTATCCAGTCACTTCTATCACAATACCTTAGATTTTAGAATTTAGCTGGAAAAAAGATAAAACATGGGGAAATATAAATTCAGAGTGTGAGCGAAACTTCTTTGCAATGAGAGAAATGGGTTGTGCATGTACCTCATAGCAAACACTCAGGTGTGATCTGTGCTGTTTGGCTTCAGTAGCTTCTCCTCTGCCAAAGGCTGAGCTATGTGACGAGTCAGGCAATTCGGGAGGAGTGAGGGCTTTCAGTTCAGAGTCATAGCAAAACACTTCAGTAAAGGAACCCTATGGGCTTACCAAGATTACCTAAGAATCCAAAAATGTTTTTTTAAGTTTTGCAACTTTTAATAATTTTCTGATTCTGGAGAACTACTTACTTTGGCATGTGTGATGCTGAATTGTAAGGGACATCAGACAGTAGCTCTTTCTTTTTTGTGTTCTTTCTTTCTTGTCTCTGGCAAATGGGGACAGATTAGCTGAGGTTGAGTGACGAGGTCACTGCCCTCAGCTATCTGCAGTGTCCCCACTGCATGGTCAACTGAGCCATTTGTGAATTAGCTGCTGAGCCACTGATTCCTGCAGCACAGAGGTTTAAACTGGGCTGAAATTGTTTATGGTTAACCTGCCCATTAGTTCAGAAGCTGAACCACGAGGCAGAAATGCTTTGAATGCTGCTGTATAAAGAATGAGACAGACAGTATGGGACAGTAAAGCCTCCTTTCCTATCAAGCAGAGCTGGTGCTAGGTGCCTTTTTATTTGGGCAGTCTGAGGCAATGATTAAGATTCTTATTACAATTTGTATTTGTGTCTACAAAACCTATGTTCTCTCCCTTTCCTGAGAGAGGAAGCCATTTGATTCACTGCTTTTCCCTGGTGCTGGGAGGGTTTCTGTGTGAATACAGGACCCACTAAAGTCAGCAGAGAAGCTGAGAGTGAGAGATTAGACCATGCAGAGAAAGTCACACGATGATTTTATTTTTCTTTTTTCTGTTCTGAATTTCCAAGAGGATATGTTTCCTAGTTCTATTGGAGCTTAGATATCCCCAGGGACATTTCTTTGTTAATATCACTCCTATATAATTATTTTTGAAGACTCTTGACAGACGGAAGGCATACTTTCCTTGGATGCACTGGTCAGCTTGGTGTCTGCCCACAGGCAGGATCCTGGAGGTGCTGTTTTGATAGATATACCAACCACCTTCCATGCATCTTTCAGCCTTTATTGTTTCTGTTTTTAGGGCACAATTTTATACTTGGAAGTGGGGGAAGAGGTATGAGTTTATCCACTGCAGACCTTGTATATTTTGCTTTTCTAGAGTTACTATTTTGCCCTAATATCGAACGCTTCCATTTTAGAGCAGATAGTGTGGAAAGTTAGCAAGGGGAGAGAAATTATTCTTGCTGACACCCTCAGAACATCTCTCTTTTCCCACGTCTGTGCTGGCCAGGCCATGTTCTCCCAGGGCTGCAGAGGGCTCAGTGCCCAGCAGCACAATTTCCTGGAAAACCAGGTTGCTGGTCATTGTATGGTGTAAGATCTTTTCTTCGGTAGAAATCTCCCATGGTCTCTCCAAACTCTGTCTGGCAAGCCAACAAGAAAGACCAGAAGTGCTTCTCATTTCCTCCAGGCTCTCATGGCGCCAATGGGAGCTGCTCACCCCTTTGGGAAAGAATGGGAAACAGGAGGCCAGGAGCCCTGCTGGCGCCCGCTGCCAAAAGTCTGCAGAGGGGCTGGGTTTGGGATTGTAAATCATCTGAAGCAAGAGAGCTACGTTAGTTAATCCCAGATGAGGATCAGATCACCTGCCTTGCAGCCCAGACCATTTCCCCAGGACCACTGCACTGGCTCAGATCCTGTTGGCTCTAATTCCACCCTTTGTTCTATTTTTGTACAGTAGGTCTTTTAATTAGTAATTCTGCTGAATTTATAACACGTTGCGACTGCACGTCCCCTGAGCATAAATAGAGCACAGAGAAGAAAGGGGGCAGTGATTTAATGCCAGATCATCGTGGGCCCAATTCATAAAAATGTTATACTTTTTATGTAGGAGAAGGAGCATCCGTGTAGCATATTTGGAATTCATTGAATCTTCTTTCTTATGCATAAAAGTTGCCAACTGCTCATTACTCACTGAAGGGATTCATAACTCAAAAGAGGGCAGAAGCAGAAGAAAAATGAGCATGCCCTACTTAATGTGTAAAATTCAAATATTAAAAAAAAAGAAAGAAAATCTGGCAGGAATACAGGATAAGTAAATCATCTCTTTTAAAAAGAAACCTCTAATAATTACCTAAGTACAAGATTCATGTCTGATAACTAGTCAGCACAAAGATATGCGCATAACCTTGCTTTAGCTTTTAAACAGCGCTTGTGATTATTTTTGTTTTAAACAATGGCAAGCCTGTTTTCCTAGCAAACTGTATAGTTCAAACAAAACTTTAATACGTTTATTGGGGGAGCCACATGCAGGAAATAGATTATTAGGGGAGAAGATGTTCTTCCATTTACGGTGATCCAAGAGCAGAGAATACAGAGAAAACACATTAAGAAGCACTTCACATTTTTCCTTTGCTGTAACCCAACCCAGACTTGTGCCCAGAAGAGACAGCCTCCTTTGATCATTGCAGATCCATATTGACATGTCCCATGCCATCCTTCACTCTCTAATCTCTCAGCACTGTGCACATTGAACACATTGCTGTACACACACTCATTACCGTTCCGAACAAGAAACCACATATGCTGTACCAGAAACCACAACTAGACAAAAGTCATTGGTCAAAGATCATTTACATTCCTTTTTAGTTGCTTCTCCCTCCAGAGAAGCTCTGATTTATCAGGAGATTTGTGCTGTAGTTTTTTTTTTTCCCGGCACAGTGCTTCTTTACACTTGAGTGCGGACAGGAGAGGTGAGGGGAGATGCAGCAGCTTTACTTTGCTGCTGCTTTTTCTTTTCAATTCCCTGACTTCCCAGCTCTCTTTCACATCGAGTGTGAGAAACTTCACTCTGCTGTCTCTTCTCACCTGCCTTGGCACCTCTTTTGGAGGAGAAAGAAGGTGGAAGGAGAGATGGTGGCACACATGTTGTAACTCCAAGTACAAAGTTTTTGCAGCAGACAGAGGTGCAGGCATGCCATAGGGAGTGCAGAGCTGCTGCGTGCTGAGAACCAAGGCCGGACCAGGTCAGTGCAGTGCCTCCACAGTGGTGTGAGGTTTAGGGGTCAGAACACTTGGATGGGGAATAACATTGATTCCAGACAGTGGGTGTGGAAAGAATGGAGGTTGTTCTGAAAGTAGTGTCAGCCCAACCTGGTGCTTTTGCAATGCAGGGTTTCAGCTGGAGAGCAGCAACATTTTTGCAGCCACAGCACTGGTGTGGGCTGGGCAGCCCCTGGGTCTGTGTTTGTGGTGGCTCATGGGGCACCAGGTCCATTTTCACCCCTCCCCTAGAAGTGGGAGAGAGCGTGAGCATCTTCTTGGCATCTCCTGTTTTCTGGGCACCTTGGGGCACTCCCTGAAGCTACATCTCTGCTTGCAGAGACCTCAGCCCTCCCCAAAACATATCAAGAATTCTGGTGAAAGTGGCAGACAGAGAAAAAGCCAAACATTTTTTTGACTTTCAAGGCTGAGGCATCCCATAGCAAACTAGAAGTCATTGCCATGGGTTTCAGTGGGAGCATGATAGAGCCTTTAAGGAGGTCAGCTATAAGGACAGGGATTTGACATCAGAAGCCATTCCTGAACATGCTTTTTATCTGCTTTTGGAGGAATCCTGGCTTGCTTTCACACCCAGCAATATATGAAATCCAACAGCGTATTCTGGAGTTCTCTTTGGTTTTTTACTAATAGGCAAGATTCACAGACAGGCATAAATATTATAGATGGGGTCTAAGGTGTGTCTCTGTACTCATTTCACACTGGAGATCTTAAGAGAACTGCAGGCAACTCTACCCACACCTCCGATGTTTTAAGGGGTTGATGGTTTCGCTTGGCAGAAGTGGCTGAGCTCCCAGGGGTTGTTAGGTGATACATTTTGAAAGCACGTAGCAATCAGGTGCCATACCCCGTCCTAAATCAAGCATGACCAATTTCTTCCTCCCAGACAGTCTTTCCCCTGTACTTCCAAATGGATGTAGTATTTCCCTGCCCTCCCATTCCCAGATAGAATATACAGTTTCTGCAACTAGTCAAGAGCTAGTGTCACAGAAATGACCACATCTGCATGGACTCCCAAGCAATTCCTGTCCACATAAAGTTCATTTTAAAAAATGCCTGAGATAAGAGCAGCTGTGTGAACATAAGATGCTTCATTATTTTATTTGACTTCTGATTTGTATCTCACTTGCACAATTTTTTCACTGGATTGACCTTATTGCCCTCATTGAAGTTTACTAATAATTTATACAGATCAGAATCAGTCCATATAATTATATATCATAATTATCAGCTGCTATAAATTTGAGTTGATCCACTGAAGTCTAATTACACCACCTAAGGAGCTGAGTCATTTGTTATGACTCTGTTATACAATAGACTGAAGCTAATTATACTGTATGACTGTGTGTGCATCTTGGTGTGTATTTTCCGCCTCTCTTTATCCTCTTTCATTCCCCATTGACTCTCCAGTGTTTCCAATTACATTAGTTATTTTTCTCCCTGTGGAAATAGTTTCCAAGAGACACTTTAGGAGCCTGGAATTAACTGACGGTCTGGAAGCTCAGTTTTGTGGCCTTGTATTTGCTGTGATCTAGAGGTGTCAAATTGCCTGCATTTTTACAAATCTAACCTTTCAACATGTTTCAGAGTCAAATTTATAGCTGTGTATATGCTTGCTGTTGTCACTGTAACATCCCAAGCAGAGAGTATTTCCCCTTTTATTAGAAAATGAGCCTTTGATGAGAAATGCAAGGAAATGACATTTTTGTTAGTGCTGTTGCAATGGTGAGAATCAGAAACCTTTGATAGCACTTTTTTTCAAAAGGTAGGGGAGAAGTGACTACAGCATGTGTTCATCTCAGCATTCTCTGAATCTGAAGGGATCCTTCATGTACATGGGGCTGTTCAGGGCTGGGCACTGCTGTTCACAGGTCCCCAGTCCCTTCACTGGGATCTGGGGGGAGGCCCCAGAGGCTCCGTGCGCTCCTGAACATGTTCCCAACTGCTCTGAGCTGCCTGCCATATGATCCAAACAAACTTGTCTGATGACTGGTAGCAAGTTTCAACTGTTACTAAATCAATTGGGGAAAGCTTCCAGGGATGGTGCTGGGTACATGAGATGGAAGTGTCCCGATAAGGAGAGCAGGCAATGGGTATAACCCGTGCTACCAAGAGTTTCAGGAAACAGCTGACATATGGCTCGTTTAAATTTCCAGAGACTGGGAAATATAGACAGAACACATTTAGATGTATTAAATATAGCAAACATATTTCTTTTGCTCAAGTGTGCAGCAACTAGAGTGCCGTCTGTTTTTACCTCGTTCTGTGTTTTAGTGCCTGCAGTCATTTTATTCACCGATTTGTTCTGTATTAATTGTAGTGATGTGGCTTGCTGAGTAACAGGTACCTGACCATCCCAGCCCTGCGGTTGCTGTAGGATAATTCTAACCTAACAGGTTAGCATGGATCACCACTCAGCTGCTGCATCCTTGTGGGGTGAGACAACGGCATTTCCACAGGGCAGGTCTCTGCACACACAGGGAGGGGCCACATAACTGTAGATGGCACAGCCTCAGTGGAATATATTGATGCACTGGATGCAAAAACAGTATTAAAAATTAGGCTCGTGTTAATGGAGTGTTTAATGGAGTTCTGCATGTGTAAAAACACAATGCTGTGTTTTTAGTGAGCAAATTGTCCATTGTGGTCACCTTTTCCATCCTTCCAAGCAAGGCAAATGTTGCACAACCTATTACACCGTGGGGACATAAGGGTCAGGAACAAAATCAAACTTACTGTGTTGTAACGCCTGTAGGACAGAAGAATGCTCACTCTTAACCGCTGCTCACACCTTGACCTGCAACAGGACAAAAGAACAAAATGCCATAGCTGTTGCTCATTGGTTTCCATAAGTTCCATGAGAAGACAAAACCCTCAAACTCTCTAAAAGAAATGTTAACGTTTTACTTTTTTCATCTGTGCAACACCTTTCTAGTAAATCACCTCTCTGCTTCAGATTAGGGCATTTCTGTTTCCTTGCTGCTTCTGTGACTTACTGTGTTCAAACTCTGGTTTTGTGAGGTGCAATTGTGGTATTAAAAAGAGGGACCTTCTGTCAGACACTTCTGTTTAGGTGATGATAAACAGATTAAAGTCAAACCTGCAAAGAAAAGTAGACTAGCAATTAAACCATCAGCAATCACCTACTGCAGATTTTGTTAAATCCCCTGGGTTTTAACCAGGTGGAACCCAGTCACTTTAAGAAAGCCGATGAGGTTGTGGTTTTACGGTGCAGCAACGGCAGGGTTCCGCCCTCTGTGCAAAGTGTTTACAGTCTCTATCTCTGGTTCTTCTCTAGTTTCAGCTGCTTATACTCATTGTGTGAATTTATTAGTCACTTGTCATTTCTTCATTGATTTTTGTTAAACTGTTCCCTGGCTCATGATCTTGGCAACCTATTTCTGTTGGTTAAACAAGCTTGCTTGTCAAGCAGGTTTTCCCAATGTCACAGCTCCAGTGTTAACTCTCTTTATTGAGTAATGCTACTTCTTATCCAGGATGAGATCAGACTTCGTAACAAGTGGATCAAAGCTATCCAAATTAGATTCAAAATTGGAGCTGGATCCAAGTATTCTTGAAATTTGAGAATGCTTAAGTTGAGTTCTGGTTTGACTCTTCCATGGGGAAAGGTTAAAACAGTAAAGTTCAGAGTTAGATTTGTATTAATTAATTAATTAAATGTGGTCTTTGTCACGCATTTTGATGCTGGGCCCATCTTTCATAACCGGTGGTCAAATGTGATGAGTTCCTGAAGTGTCCAATAAGGAGGTTTAATGCCTGCTGAGATGGGCAGTGCAAGAT
The DNA here is from genome assembly GCA_013396955.1 of Regulus satrapa. NCBI lineage: Eukaryota > Metazoa > Chordata > Aves > Passeriformes > Regulidae > Regulus > Regulus satrapa. The sequence goes on from VWZN01017015.1 coordinate 137,418, forward strand.
TTCCCCAGAAATCTGTTGTACTTAAAGAAGTAACTTGTGCTGGCAGCTGGAGAAACCTGGTCAGTTAATAGAAGGAAACCTAAGAAGCAACAAAGGACCTAACTATTTTTTTATCAGAGTACTTTGATTCATATTAAATGCTGCACATTTCTGAACACTCTACTTGGATTTCTACCCGAATACCAAAGGGCTGTTACAGATGTATCCATAACAAAGGCAGAATTACTGAAACCTCATGTGAAAAATGCTGTTCTTAACATATCCTTCAGCTGAGTTTTGCAAATGAACTACTGCTGATTTGTTCAGATATGGCCCAAATGTTCATATTGATTTTGTGGGCTGTTCACTCAAACATCCCAACTGTGGCAAAGGTTTGACCCATCACCCCCCTGACGCCTAGACCAAGATGTTATGGTGTGCAGTGATGCTGATAATATTGTGTTTCCCAGGAGCTTTCAATGCTACAGTGATGAAGACACATCATGATACATCAGTTTCAAATCCAAAAATTTATATGTTATACCAATATTTCAAAACAAATTCCCTAGAATGCTTTTTAATAATGTAAACTCAAATATTATATTTCAGTTGTAAGTAAAGAACTTTACCATTACTAGTTGTTAGCTTTCTTTTCTTTTCTCTTTTCTTTTCTTTTCTTTTCTTTTCTTTTCTTTTCTTTTCTTTTCTTTTCTTTTCTTTTCTTTTCTTTTCTTTTCTTTTCTTTTCTTTTCTTTTCTTTTCTTTTCTTTTCTTTTCTTTTCTTTTCTTTTCTTTTCTTTTCTTTTCTTTTCTTTTCTTTTCTTTTCTTTTCTTTTCTTTTCTTTTCTTTTCTTTTCTTTTCTTTTCTTTTCTTTTCTTTTCTTTTCTTTTCTTTTCTTTTCTTTTCTTTTCTTTTCTTTTCTTTTCTTTTCTTTTCTTTTCTTTTCTTTTCTTTTCTTTTCTTTTCTTTTCTTTTCTTTTCTTTTCTTTTCTTTTCTTTTCTTTTCTTTTCTTTTCTTTTCTTTTCTTTTCTTTTCTTTTCTTTTCTTTTCTTTTCTTTTCTTTTCTTTTCTTTTCTTTTCTTTTCTTTTCTTTTCTTTTCTTTTCTTTTCTTTTCTTTTCTTTTCTTTTCTTTTCTTTTCTTTTCTTTTCTTTTCTTTTCTTTTCTTTTCTTTTCTTTTCTTTTCTTTTCTTTTCTTTTCTTTTCTTTTCTTTTCTTTTCTTTTCTTTTCTTTTCTTTTCTTTTCTTTTCTTTTCTTTTCTTTTCTTTTCTTTTCTTTTCTTTTCTTTTCTTTTCTTTTCTTTTCTTTTCTTTTCTTTTCTTTTCTTTTCTTTTCTTTTCTTTTCTGTAATGAGAGTAGCTGTTTTTCTAGATAAACACACTTTTGCACCGGCAAATATTTAATATATTTCGGCCAAAAAGAAACAAAGTGTAATAACTGTGTAACTAGGGTCATATTGGAAAGAGCCATGAGTTGTGTAATTGTGGCTTTGTAGTTTATATAATCTGGGAAACCTGATATAAACCTTTCAAGCATTCTGCAGTTAGGACTACGCCAGAGTTTAAATGAACTTTGTTCCTGTTCTCCATGCTCAGTTGCTGATGAAAAAGGAAACATCAATTGTCTCTTCATGAAGTATTTTTAAAATATTTATCTAGCATGAAAATTTTTGAATTAAAATGCTTTTTCAGACTAGTAATGTCCTTGTTTCTGTCTACAAATCACATTAAAAGTAGCTATATACATCATTCCTCCTCTAATACAGAATTTTTGTAGGAGTCTGTGATCCTTTATGGGCCCAAACTATATTAACCTTATGAACCCATCACTACTTCTTCATAATTTCTTTATTATGAAGGGTTTTGTACTGAAAAACTTTGACAATGTTGGCCTAAATGAAAGGGAAGTTAGGAAATAAATGTGGCTTGCTATTAATGCAGCCAGTGTTTTTAGAGGCTTCTAGGTTTCACACAGACACATCTGGTTATTAAAGTTGAAATTTTGTATTTGAAGGGACATGAAAAGGAGAATTAATGCTATGTATTTACCAATTATTTGACTTTTAGCCTTGAATGAAAAGGGAGTTTTCTAGCATGTGCATTTTGTTACCTCTAGCATGTCTCTTGTCCATGTCACTTAAACTTTTTTTCTCATCTGTAACTGGATCCAGTGACACTTATCTATTGGAGAGAGATATCATGAAGATCCATTTCATGTTTGTCGTGGTTTTAAGCGACAGGTATCTGCTAGTCTCCCTTGAAAAAAAGAGATTGAAGGAAACAAACCTCCCTCCCTCCGGATTATTTTGATTTCAAAATTGATAGGCTTTCAGGCAGAGGTATGGGAATAAGGAATAACGGTTCTTTACTAATAAGTTTATCACGGCAAACAAGTAACAGCAACAGTAGCAGTGAAAAACCAACAGGGTTAGGGTTCTCCCCTCCGTTATAGTTACAGTCACAAGTTGGGTTGATCCTTGCAGCTGCAAGGGCGCTCTGGCTCGGAGGAGACACCAGACGAAAGGCGGCCCGGGCTCAGACCGGGAGNGTAAAGATGTTCCATAAAAAGGTAATTTCCAGGGCTCAATACCATCAATACCTCCTATTGATTTTAGTGAGGTATGCAGTGAAAGTAATCCAATAATAAAAGCCTTCAATAATAATGTGAGATGCAAATTTCAAATTTAGCAGAAATATCACTGGGTTTCCATCTCCAGTGGGTTAGTTTCACCTTTATCAGTGTGTAGTGATGGTTTGACTTCATTCACAATGAGCTATCCCAAACACACGTAAAATGAGCGTCAGGCATAGGAATTTTCCTCTCTTTCCTGTTTTCCTAGATATTTTAAAAATTATTTTAATAATTTAAAATGAAAGTGTTTACCATTGCTAGTGCCATTCAAAGCAAAATAAAGAAAAAAAATCTGATGTGCATTATTTAGATAATTTCCCCTCTCCAAATAGGGCTGTAAATTCCGGTAACTTCAGCTACACATAAGGATGACTTGGGATCTATCTATATTTTTCATACTGAGGCCAGAGAAAAGGTATTAGAAATAAATGTGAACACAACAAAATGGACATTTTTTATTTTATTGTGTCTCTAAAAAAATAAATTATTAACATAAAGAGCCCTTAATTCTGTGAGCATGTACGTTGTGACTCTAGGATGGTTCATGGCCTAGCCATATATTCTGAGGAGTAATCTCTGGATCCCTGAACTTCCACATGACAGCTTTGCAGTGGCATGTCCAAAAGGATTGGGTGAGTCTCGCAGAACGTGATGGAGATGCTGTTCTTGAAGCCTTTGTACAGAACACCTGACACCTCTCAGTGCCAATGAGAGAACCTGTCTCAGTTTTCCCAGCGTGTTGTAACAACTCTCACTCTGCTGAGCCCCGCTCTGGCTGCAGCAGGAAGTTCTAAACAAACGTTCAAGTGTGTGTTTATGCTCAGTTCATGCCAGATTTCAAGCACAGGAGAGAATCCCAGTGCCAATTTATTACTAATTGTCCCTCCTGGCATTGTCTGTTCAACTTCTTGGAACTGCCAACCCTACAGATCACTGTAAATACTAATCTTCTTATACTTGAGGTATCAGGTTTTCTTTGATGTTACCAAACATGTTGACTCTTATCTTGGTTGAATGCACAATCCAGACACAGTTATCATTAATAATGTTGTGTCTGCTGCTTCATTATGGAGAAAATAGCAAGATGCTTCCTTTCAAAATGATAGCTTTTCAGCACTTCAATAATGATCAAACCTATTTGATTTACACCCTATTTAATGTTCAAAATGAGACACATTTACATCTCTGAATTTAGAAAGGAAGCTAGGCCCTCATCCTGGTTATGTGTGTGTGTGTTAGCTCAGTGTTCACAAGCCCCTTCCAGTAAACAATATACAGGAATAAATATGTGCAGGACTGAGGTCCTGTGATCCATTTGCTTGCATGACTGTCCTGAAGGCAAGGATTTTTCTAATATATACAGCCATCTTTCAACTCACAAAGGGTCTGAATCTGTTAGCTTTAACTGGCACAGGCAGATCCATTTAATTCTCTATTCATGTGATATTTTGCCAAGTCATTAGTTTAAGTAGAACAATTCATGCAAGTGAAGGCTTTTAGGCAGAATCCGAAGAGTTAAAAAAATTACATGTACTAAATTTCATTATATAGAAGATTAAATGTCATTCACTAAATTCCACACTCTTGTAAACATAAGGCCTGATCTTCACCTGCAGTAAATTGGCATAGAGCTATTGACTTCACCGGTGCCACTGCAATTAATATCAGCTGAGCACAAGTCAGTTTTCTATACAGTGGCATTTTAGTCTCTTCATGACTCATTAACTTGACCACATACTCCCCGTGAACCTGATCTAAAACCTGTATCTCAATTACTTGATCATCCTAAAGAATGGCTAATTGACAACGGCAGGCTTCTAAAAAGGAAAAAAAAAAAATAAGAAGAAAGGGAGATATATTTTTGTGTTTTCCATTTGGCAGAGTATTATGCTATGAATAATATAATATGAATTTCAAGATCTTGTTAATTTTGATGTGATAATAAATGGGAATTCCTAGTGGAATTTTTTGTCCAGAAATATGAATGGTATTAGTTCAACAGTTATATGATTAAGCAATAAGACATGCTGAGGCAGGCACTACTTGGGGATGATTGACTGCTTTAATTGATTGACATCCAGAGGTAAAGCCAAGGGCACCAATTTACAGATCAGGTCAATTATCTCCTGGTAATGCCCAGTTGGTATGTCTTATTGCTATGCTAATATTAACTGTTATTGAAACATTTTAATGAGTTTTTAATTTAAAAGTGGTAAATTTTAAAAGGGTGAGCATTAAATTATTCAACTTGAAATAATAGGAACAGTTTTATTCTGCTTTGCTAATGATGATGTAAAAGTTTTGTTGTGCATACCAATACTTCTAGAGATCATTTTAGTTCATCTCCCAGGGAAGGCAAATAAATTCTGTTTGGCATTTAATGAAAACCCACAATGTGGCAGCACACAAAATCACCTGAGCAACTCCCAGAGCCTGGGAAATAAACATGGACTGCCACATCTGAATATTAGGTGGAAAGTCACCCCAGGGAGAGGATGTTTCCTGTGAGGCTTAAAGGCTTTATGGAGGTAATGGAAGGTACTCGGTGTGACCCCAAAGAGACATCTCAAAAAGGGAGGGAGCTGAGGACAGGACTGGGTGGGTGTCTCACAGAGGAGGGACATGTCCCTGGAAAGGGGCACACGCAACTCTGCCAGTTCCCCCACCCATCCCCTGCTTTCTCCACCTGCTTTTGAAGCACAGGCACAAAGTGCTGCAGGGGAGTCCAGCTCTCATCAAGATCTCACTCCTGTAATTTCACCCAAACTCTGCCAAGGGAGGTTTAATTTCAAAGAGCCCCATGTTTCTTACAGAGCAAGGGGTATGAGTCCCCTGGCTCACTTCCCCACGCCTGCGAGCACCGGTGCCTGTGGCTGCCCCAGGTTACCCAGAGAGCCTGCACAGGGAGCACTGGGAGGATGTTGGCAGGAGCACGGGGGGATGGATGTGTTTGGGCTCGAGGATGTGCACAGTTGCTCTCAGGGCCAGGCTAGAGAGAGTGAGAGACCCATAAAAATTACCAGGGGAAAAATAATCTGAAAGCTGTTGCCATGTGAGCTTTCAATGACAACCAGGAGGATCCAGGATATAAGGTGCTACATGAACAGCCAATTAACACCTCTAAAGCACAGGCTGTGTTAGAAACAGAGAAATAAGACACTTAGCCAGTCATTGGAAAATAAAGGAAGCAGATACTTTAGGCAGGTCTTGAAAGACGCTGTAACATTTTCTGTGGGTAAGACATAGAATAGAAGAGGTACATGGGTTGTAGCTGAAGGACAGGAACTGTCTTTTCCTTCATGTAGCCTCAAAGTAAAGGTTTAGGAAGGAAAGTATCAGTGTGGTCATGAAATCTTATCTCAGGAAAAGTCCAACAGATCTAGGAGCTCCTTCAAGAACAGTATCAAGAGCACAAGTGCAAGGAGTTCCTGTGCAAACTAAAGAGAGGAAGGATAGTAAAAATCCAGTTCAGCTAAATCACAGTTTCAGTTCAAACAGTGGTAAAAGGAGGGGAAATAGCCTTAAGATCAAAGATTTATGATTTGTAAGTGGAATGGGATGCAGTTAGACAGACCAATGCAGAAAATGTGATGCAGCTGGGACATCAGCGGCCTAACAAATTTTCTAGTAGCTCCTGTAAGAAACTAGAGTAGTCACAGGGCTTCTGGGAGTGAAGATCATGTCACTAGGCTAAAGCACAGCAAATATGCTATCTTTCTCAAGAGGACTAGACCTGAAGTGTTTTAGGAAGGCTTTTGACATCATCCCACATGCTATTTGCATCTGAAATCGAAAAAATTAGTTTAAAATTTTTGAAAAGCTATAATTACCAGCAAGAAAACATTAGTGGGTGTTTGTGGAAGCCTGAAGCAGGCCCTGTACTTCTCAATATTTTCATTAGCTGCATGGATGGTGTAGGCTACAGCATCTCCAGCACTGGGGCTGTTTGAGACAATGAGAGAAATCTGTCATGGAACACAGCATTTGATCCAGCCTACAGGCAGAAACATGAACTAGGTGACTTCCACTGTCCTTCCAGTCCCATCCTTCCTTGCCTTGCATCAAAAAATTTTAATCAATATGCCAGAATTTCAACTGGAATAGCCAAGACAGAAAAAAATATTCTTTTCTGCCAGTCTTGGTCTGTAGGCTATAACCTTTAGCAGAGGTGAGGGGAAGGTAAGGGATGCAGTGACATCTTAAATCACCACTGTAAGACTCAACAGAGCTCATGTGTCAGCAAGTCTTGACAGGAGACTCCTGAAAAAAAAAAAAAAAATCCCAAACAGGACTATCAGGTCTGCAGACTAGGTGGGTTTTTTCTTATCTTTTTCCCTCCCCTACTTCTCCCTCCATTTACTCTTTCTATCAGTCTCTATTTAAGGGAAGACAAACTCAGTTATGCTCTAGTTCAAATGAAACTTTCCAGCTTACAAAGTGTCATTGAGTACCAAATGATGCCAAGCAAGCTTGCCTGTCTGGCTGACATGACACTGTGCCACTCCAGTCCCTGGGAGCAGCACAAACACCAGGTACCAATCTCTCAGGCAAGGGAAAGTTAAATGAAAGATTGAGGGGAACGTGCATGATGACAGACGAGCCTAGCACGCCCCTGTTGGTGTTGCAGGTTGCTCAGTCCTACTAAAAGTGTAGATGTAACACGAGATGTAAATAGCTTTCGCATTATCAGTGTTTGGGGTCAGTACTTCTGACTGTCCATAAAAAGAATGGTTTTGTAGGTGTGGTGTGGAAGTCGAGTGATTTGGTTTCCCAATCACTTTTCTGCTCTCTGGTTTGCCTAAGTGAAGTGGTGAACATTTCCCTGCCCTTGTGAGTGCTCTGAGCAGAACAGATGGAAATACTTGTTTGACAGCTAAGGATTTAGTGCTACAAGGGTTAAAAAATGCTACTGGTGGTCTTATTCAAGGCTTGGCATATATCTTTATATAATTTACAAAAAGGACCCATAGTTACCAAAGAGCTGAATTAAGCATTGAGGCATTATTCTGAGTGTGGGTTGTACAAATAAAAGCTTTAAATATTTAAAATTCTTTATGTATATTTTCAAAATACCCTTCCTTAAGGCTCTTGAGTTTGGAAAACCTTTTACAGGCAATGTTGGCAAAGGGACCAACAGTGATGTGAAGATTAATTTTACAGCCCTCTTAATCCATGCCATGAAGTTATTCAAAAGTCAGTGAAAGATCAGTTCCAGTTCAAGCCACAGTGATGCCCTAATCTGCATGCTGTCATCAGGCAATAGTGAGTTTGGAACTTGCCATATGGGAGCCTGGCAGATGTTGCACAAATGGCCTTTTCCTTCCTGCTTCCTGGATTTGCATCACTCATAGGCTCTGTCATGGAAGCATGCAGGAGCAGGATCACATCAACCCCGCAGCAATTGCTCTGACTGCACTGCACTGCTTCATTTTGCCCATTGCAGGCTCACGGGTCTCTGTCATCTTTGCTATTTTCCATAATTCAGCCACATACCAGAAATTACATGGCAGTATTCTCCCCATTGCTTCTGTTTTTAGCGGCGAGAGTTCACTGACAACCACTATTGCCAATGGCTTTGGGAACAGGTAATTTTTCACAAGCTACAAAATCCCACCTGGGGTGTGGTTAAAACAAGATTCATCAAACCATGCGATATTTTGCGTTTTCGTTCTGCTCATTGAGGAAGGAGTGTCCGGATGATTCCAGGATCCCTTGATCAAGCCAGCCAGGTTCCACAGTGCAGTGCAGAGAGCCATGGTCAGCATCAAATTGAGCACGAGCTCATCAACCCTGCCTGGACTATTTTGCATTAGCAGGCTACAGTGTTAATATTAGATGGAGTGCCATGAGGATGAGCAGAACAGGTACACATCCACCTGGAGACATACACAGACTTTACTGAGATCCCTCTTTTTGGCTCTTTGTTTCTTTCATTGTCAAGGATGTTTCCTTGAGGTGCAACACTTCTTTACCGAGTCAATCTCTTTTGCTCACTCAACTTACAGCTTTTGTGTTTCATCTCCTGAATGGCAATAGACTTTCCACTTTGTCATGCCTCTAAGTTAGGATGTCATCTCCGTTGCTGCTTTTTCTTGCTATACAAACAGGCTTCAAATAGCATAAATGCAGCCACTAATGGTGTGTACCTGAGATCCCCAAAATACAGCACACTGTGAGAAGCAGGAAAGAGCTGCTGGATTATTTAAAGGAACATACCGCCTTGCCCAATTCCCAGTTTCAAATTTGCAACTGCAGAAACTGTTATTAGCTGCAAATCTGCACCAAAATACATAAATATCCTGAGATGGGTATCTTCTTTTAATAGTTTAAAATAAATTAGTAAATAAAATAAATCCATGATGAAAAAGAGCTTGAGTTAAACCTTTTAAATTTCTCTAACCTGAGTATTTTAGAGTGTTTGTGGCCTTGAGCCTGTGGCAACTGCTTCCCTGCAAATTTTGCCAGTTGAACTCCTCTCTGGGCAGATTTTGATACAAATCAGCTGCCTCTGCAGAACAAATAATGGTCCATTACAGCAACAAACAGATCTGGGTGAAGTTACATCCCATTTCAAAGTATTTATTTTCCAGGTATGAAGAAATGCAGAAAAACATCCTTGTAATGTGTGTATTAGAAATGAAATTGTGTGGTATAGTATTCATTAAATATATATATTATATAT
>VWZN01017015.1:146726-168485 GCA_013396955.1 Regulus satrapa
TATAATGTCAATCAGATAAACAGGGAGTCAGGTCACCTCCTTTTAAAGGGCAGAAGAATAGTGTGTCCTACAAGAAAACATGCACTGATGATTTGTGCAAAATCTCATCCTGTTGTAATGAAGTCATCTATTTCATTTTTCTTGATCACTGAGGAGTTCGCTTTTCAAAACACTAGAGCTGTAAGAAAAAGGAGAAAATGCACATCATACATGTATAGGTAATTTGTGCCAAACTATTCCAAAGCAATATAGGTTGTCAGCAAATAGGGCTATTTGCTGTGTGCTGGTATCTGCTCTGTGTCGCATATTATCTGTAACAACTCTGCAATTCGTTCTTTCACTCGTGTTCTCTCTCTTTCATCACATTAGATTATGTAGAGGCACTTCAAGGTAAATTTTTAAAACTGTATGGGAGATGTGTGTTGGAGAAAATCTAAGAAGCAAATATCTTGAATGTTTTTAAGCACAACTCCATCTGTCACCTGTTTTGACAACTTACCTGCACATGTCTCCTCTGTCTCATGCTGCTGTGTTGAGTCATATTTTGTTGTCTCAGAATAACATATTTTGGAGCCAGGGCTGCCTTAAAAATGCCATATGCTTAGAAATTATAAGATAGGCTTCCATGCTTAAAGGATCTATAGGAAGGATTATTTCTGTTCTGCCGCGTCCCAGCCCTGCTGTGTGTGTGGTGCTGCACTGTCATGAACCTGCTCAGTGACACCACACACTTGGGGAAGCTCAAGGTCAAGAGACTCATTTGCATCATGAGTGCAACACCTCTTGCTGAAGTGCTGTTCCACATTGCCCCCACTGATCTGTCTTATTGCCAAACTGCTCCTTCCAGATTGTGCAAGATAACAAGTCAGCCAAGAACGCTCAGAGATGACAGTGGTATAAAATATTAATATGGCCTTATAGAAAACAATCTATAGGCTCTTACAGCACCTGTGATTTTGTTTTGCACTTTACTGTATTAAAAGAGCACAGTCAACTTGCAATCCAGCCACTTACAAAAGCATGTTGCCTCAGGTTTCCTGATCATTTACAGTCACAAATTATTCTTTAAGGCTTTTCTGTCACTATGTATAGGGAAGGAGCAGGAGGGAGAGAAGTACTGGGACCAAAGTGAAAGCAGACTGAAAATACAAGAGCAAACCTGCCAACTACACAAAATAACCCATCAGAAAGAAATCTTTCCTCCTGCTCTCTTTTCCTTTATGGCTACTTCCTAGTGCTTCCATTTACACACAGAGGTGCCCATCTCTCACGAGAAATGGAAGGCAGAGTGCGGCCCTTTAGAAAGCCAGTGGAGAAGGGAGAGCCCGAAGGGCTGGCTGATGCCTCCCTGTCTGAGCCACCAGGTAGCTCCAGCTGGTTTGTGGGGGTTTTGGCGTAGGAGAACATCAGTCAGTAATTCACCAGGATGAGTTCACCCCACTTGGTGGTGTTTTACAGAATGCATAATTAGCCACTGGAGGGTGATGAGTGCCAGCAGGGTGATCTCTGCAAAGATGGCATTAAATCTGTGCTGCACAGGCCCCCATTCTACAAGTGGTGCTAACGAACAGAAGGAGTCTCTCTGACTCCACTCAGCTGTTGATCAGGCCATAGCCATGTCCAAATGCCAGAGCTGTCTGGCCAACTTGCCTGCTCACATTCTTGAGGGAAGTGTGATACGTGAGACTTGTTGTGGAATTTGGAGCCCAAATGCTTGTTAAGTGCGGGAGCGCTGGCCCTCTGCACGCCTCCCTGATGTTCAGAGCACTGAGGATACTGGCAGTGCAATGTTTTGAAGCTGTACAGAGAGCAAATGTTTTCCCAGAGATCCTGGGAAATGGTAGAACAAGGGAAGCTTAGGAGTTTTGATTAGCGGTCATCCCTGTCATAAAGTGCATAGACCTGCTAAGGGTTACTCACAGAGATGATGGAGCTGCTTTAACTAGGTCTGCAGTATGTTTGGGCAAGGAGGAAGCATTGCTGGAGGACTGAGCTTTCTATTTGAGTCTGTAACATAAAAGCCCAGGTATTCCTGGCATTTAGGGATTTCCCCATCCTCTGGAGGCCTGGTGGACCTGAGAACAGGCTGTACAGTGCACAGGCATTTGGTAACTCTTGCAGTTAGCAACCTGTGCAGGAGGTATAGGCTGAACCTGGCACACATTGTGAGATAAGCTGGGTGTCAGCACAGTCTTTTGGCAAGACAAAATATAAGCACCAAATCACATTTATTATATACCCAGCTTGTACCTGTCCTGCCAAGCTTGTGTGAGTTGCTAATAGGTTTGGGGACACCAAGTGGCAATGGAAATACACTGACTTCTTATCCACTGATTAGCTTTGCAGAGACAAAACAGGTTTGCTTTAAACCAGCTCTGTACTTCTGTAAAATCATTTTGGAAATCCAATGTATGAGCATTTCTGGGGTGACTTCTGCTATGTTAGTTTAGGTGGATTTTTCTGTCTACATCTTTCCTGAAAGCTGTCGGAGACAGTACACAGTGTAAGAGGCAACTCCTGAGCTGAAGAGCATCTGGCATGTGAGACAGCATGCAGGCTTTTGATAATGAGCTAAGGAGACAATTGTTTGTTGTGGATGGTACATCTGATTATATGGGGAAGATTCCTCCACTCCACAGCGAGAACTGAGATCCTTGAGAGAGGAGCTGCAAAAAAGCAATTGAACATGTGGCTTCCACCCAGTTTCCCTAGCATTTCCCCCTCTTTCTGTAGAACAGTACTGAAGAGATATTGCACAGTGGAACTTGGGAGTTGGAATAGTACTTGTGTAGCTCACTAGCAGATCACTGGCCTTGGATGGTGAAGAGCCAGCCTGCACCAGATAAGATTTGAGATTTATTCATTAGTTTATTCATTTGTTTATTCATTCATTTATTCCATCTAAAATTTATTCATTTTTTCATATTTCTTGCTTGTACATGGGCTTTGAATAGCAGAAAGTGACAAGGAAGTGCTACTGTCACTCTTTTTCTCTTTAGATATTAATCTATCTCCAGTACACCTGAGTCAAGGTACAGAGTGGTCTTCAAGTTCTGGGTTTTTTTACATTGGCTCTCTAGGCTTTTCTACACAGGTAGTTTTTGTTACCATGCCAAGGCCTTGTGAACCATGCAGAATAGAGTCTGTAAGGTGGAGTTCCATGAAACAGAGCTTCAGCCTCGGGCAAAAAGGACACACTGTCATTTCCTTCCTGGAGTGAAACTGCACCAGGTCAGACGTGGTCCGACTCGTGGCCACACCCCAGAAGGAGACATCTCAGTTTCAGCAGCAGTCCCTGCAGCCTTGGTTTGTGAATTCTGGCACAACCTGCCCAGCTGGTGAAGGCTTAGCACTGGGAGCATGGTGGGTGCAGGCCAGCCCTTCTCCCTGATTGCACCTGGACCACCTGGCACCCCCACCTGAGAAAACCTCTCCTGACAGCACTAGAAGAGTGGAAGGGTGGATGCTGCCCAAAGTTTACCTTGGGATCAAACACTAGATGTTATAAAGGTCATTAATGTTTTCCAAGTAACGTTCTGTTTGCCTCTCAAAGCTGCTGCCAAGTTTCTCAGAGGTGTGTTCATAAAATGCCCTGGATGTCACATACAATGTAAAAGGTAGCAGGTTTCTAAAACAATTTGTGATACATCAGTAGCATCTCAGAAGAATACATTCTTATTACTTGGAGTTTTTCAGGTCAGCTTCTTCAGCAACTGAATGCTTAGACTTGGAATAAAAAAATAAAAAATAAAATCCATATTGTTTATGTTTTAGCAGTTTTTCAGATTTAGAAGTGTTACATTAACCAAAACACAGCCCAGCTGCAAATTTAGACTTCACAATCTATCCCCACTGAATGTTATTTTTATGATGTAGCGACCTTATGATGTGTAGCACTCTTGGCTGGTGTCCTGCTGGCATTCAGTTCAACCAATTTAGAAATTCAGAGGAGGATGCAGGATTACTTGCAGAATGGATGCACTGAATGGATGCACATTGTTCCAGTAACAGTACACAGTATAAGAAAAACAGGTCACTTAGGGATGGCAAAGATACTGGTTTGTTTCATTTTAAGATAGGAACCCAGGCTTGGTACATTTCCCAAATTACCTTAGGTAAGCAGTTTTATGAGTGTCCAGTGACCCATACATTCACTCTTCTTAATTTCTGCTCTCCTAAGGACAATAGAAGATCTTTGTTTATGTACCCAGAGCTATATATCTCTTTGTTTCTAATCAGTGTGTGCACACATGGTCTTTAGTTGCTGTCCTGTGCATGCTCCCTCTCCCCATGTTCTTGTCACCTCTCACATTTTGTCTTCTGCCTTGACCTCTTTCAGTTGGAGCAAGACAGGTTACTTTAACAGTGCCAGCACTAGATCCTTATTAATGTGGTTCCTTGTGGCTGGAATGAGGTGAGGAGCAATTATGTGAGCAGCTGAGCAAGCAGATGAGAAGGAATGGCAACTTGCAGCAGAGGGAAGTGGTGAGCAGATGCAGGATGGGGCGAGCGCCTTTTCAGGTAGGGTACCTGTGATCAGACAGGCTTGATGAACACGTCTCAGTTGTTAGTTGCTTCCTAGTCAACAAGTAAAAGAGAGAGGCACATTAGGTGTTCAAGGCATGGCATTTTTTTATCCACACAGAAGATCTTGGGAGTTCACTTTTCGATTTATTTAATTTTCTTATTAGTGCAATTGAATCTGCTTATGCTAAATATTTATTTATGTACAGCTTAGTTGCCTGTGGTATCATTTTTTGAGCTGCTTTAAAATTATTCCTGCCTCTGTTATGTTGAGATTTCAGAAGTGAGTAGTGTGTCCTTTGGGAACACTCCTGCCAGTGGAGCATGCAGGGAGGGCTTTGACGTGCTTGGCCACTAACAGGGTGTTCTTTAAATAAAGCTCCAGGTTGTATTAGACTTCCATCATTCTAGATTTCATTGCAAACCATTCTAATAAATTCTTTACTATCATATTATCTGAAATAAACTAATGAATTTCAACTGCAAATTAGCTCTTTCTGTGTATTTTGTAGAATAGGAACCAAGGACCATGTTCTGTAGCAGTCTTAGGGACCTTATTTGTCCATGTCAATCAACTCTGCAAGATGTATTTTTCAATAAGAGCATCTGTCTTTAGAGGGAAAAAAAAGCAAACAAAAAACCAAAAAAGACCAACAAAAAGTCAACATCAACAACAACAAAAAAACCCCAGTAGGATCCAAGCCTAAATATTTAAGGCCAGAGCCTTAGCAAGTGTGAACAGGAATATAGAAATCATGGGATACACAGCAGATGTTACCAGCTCAACATCAGCTTTTTATATTGCAGCTGTGATGGAAACACTGACCGCATGTTACAAGTAACAATTAGACTTTTTTTCTTCTGCTGCTTCTTTTTCTACCCCTTTCCCCCCTTTTCTTTTCTTGCTCTGTTGAATTATTTTATTAGAGTTCAAGATCTGGACAAGTCAGGCATTCCTGATAAAACTCTGTTACCAGCACAGCATTTAGTCATAAAACTTCAGAACAAAGGGAATGAAAAACATATTTCACAATATTTATTCCCTTCAAGTCTTAGAATAGACCAATACTCTTCCTAAAGTTCTTTGCAAGCATTCAGGTATAATTTGGGTGAGTTAAGTATAGAGACAAAAGGGTATGTTTCATCTACATGAAAGAGGTTTATGTTGTCATTTCAAAATGGAAAGTGGAGTATGCATAAAAAATATGTCTTGCAATTTAAAGACTGTGTTTTGGCTAAACCACTACTGGACTGCTCAAAATATTGGCTGACAGCACAGAGAAGGAAGGAGGTGACTTCAGCAAATGCAAAGTCTCTCCTACATGATATCTAAAATGAAATATAATAGGTACCTTTCAGTACATAATAAGTCTCTCCGGTTAAACTCCTGCTCAGTTTCCACTTAACCTTTCAACCCAATCAAGGAGAAGTTAGGTTAAAGTTCTAGAGTCATTCTTTGAGTGAGAAGTTTTACCTTTAAACTGGGAGACTGAGTTTCTGCCAAAGCCCAGGAGGCAAATCTGAGTCAGTGGCACATTCTGGGGGGTTGGCAGAGGGTGTTCTTACTGTGCCACTTCCCCAGAGCTGCAAAGGGATGCTCACAGGAGGACAGCACACCCTCCATGGACATGGCTGAAGAGCAGAGCCTCCATGGCAGGGGATTTTCTGTATGCAGAGAGAAATTTAGATGACAGACAAAACATGGGTCAAAGGGGAAACGAGACTGAATAAAAGAGAGATGAGATTGAACTGGAGCAATCATAGAAAAGCGCCTCTTTTCCTCACAGGAATGAATGGTTAAACTTTAAGGTAGGGTTCCTTGCAATTGGCTTGAGCTCAGTAAGGAAAATAGATTTAGTAAGTTAAAGAGGAATAGAGACATGATATGTTCAGAAGAAATATATCAAATTTAAGACATAAGGCCTCTTTACCATTAATTCCCACTGCACAGAGGTGAGCTCCACGCAGTCCATGAGGGACCGGCTTGATCAGTTTAGCTGCTCTGCAGGGGCAAAGCTACCAGAGAGATCTGAGCGTGGCCATCTGTGCAAGGCAATGCTTTCAGCTTTCCTGGCTCTGAAAGTTACTCTAAAAGTAGAGCTGATGAGACAAAGGTCAGGTGAAGAGACTTGCTCAGAACAGCAGGGTGCTGTGCACGAATTCTGAGCATTAAATCAGAGGGGTTTGGTCTTCCTGTGACAGGACTTGTGGGGATGCTATACCAGGTATGTAGTGAGGAGTAGACACTGTGGCTGATTTTAAAGTGTTGCATGATAATAAATTCAGGCACTGTGGACTGAGCTGAAGTGCTCTCACCTGCAGTATTCAGTGGTTATTCTTGCAGCTGTAAGGTCGAGTGCCTCCTGAGCTCTTGAGTGTTCTCTCACGGACAGAATAAGCTGCAGCTACATCTGATGGCCAAAGCTTTGCCCCATAATCCCTGGCTGCTTCTGCTTTCCTGCAGATCCATTCTAGGATGCAGCTGTACAGATGTGTGAAGGAGAGATTAAATTTTGCTGAAAATTTTGTCGCACAAATTGCGTATGTGTCCTACCTGATGCACTTTGAGACTAGGATAATCCATCTAACATAATCAGTTATGTAGATTCTCTGCACTTAGTTTGCTTCATGTGGGCTTTGGAAGTGGGGATAGTACGTTAAGAGTAGTTTCCTTGATACACAGTTAAAACCAGCCACTTTTATACGTTGCTGTTCCCTGTGTGAATCTGACTTGGCATAATTAGTTGTAAGAGCCACAAAAGAACTGCCTATGTGTGACAGATATTTTTTCCCTCGAACTCATCAGCTAAAAGAGCTATAACTGTGTAGACTCTGTAGGAGGCTTCATATCCCTCCTGCTCTCAGGACTTGGTCTGCAGTTGCCAGTAAGCCCAAGTCAAAGTCAATTGCAACTGATTCATCAGCTTCATGAATGCTAGCAAAGAAGTAGAAGTTGATAAAATAATGAATCTTCACTTGGCAAACAGGAAAGGAAAAGATTAATGATATTTATTGGCTGGAATTGGAGATTCACCTACTCCTGCTGACCTAACGGTGACAGCTGTATGGTGGAGGGAATATTAAGCTTTTAGGAAACAGAGTTTTTGGAGCAGAACTGCTTTTTCTTCCAGGAGGACAGTGGAGTATTAACAGTTCAGAAAGGACTGAAGGTGATTGAGGAACTTTCTTAGCCCAGGCCATTTATCCTGCTCTGGGCTGTATTGTAGCATCTTCTCCAAAGGGTAGGCCTTTACAAAAGCTTCAGGCTGTCAGGGAGATATCTCTGGTCCTTCAGCCTCAGCCCTAGCTGCTTTTCCTTCACCCTCTGAGCAGTGTAGGCATCATTTTCTTCCTGCTGAGGTGTGCCCCAGAGCTGTTTCCCTGTCCTGTGCTAGGGACAGCGAGTCCTCCCACACCTCTGCCCTGCAGGCATGCAGGAGTCTCCCATTCATTCATTCATTCAATCAGTCCATAAAATGAAAACATGATTGAGGGGGCTGGGGTGACACCAAGCTTGGCGGAATTATCAAGTTGTGAAGGAGAAATGAAGTTCACAAAGTGATACGGCGTCACACCCGCGGCACCCGGCAGAACCGATCTCAAGATGTATTATTTTGCAGTGACATCCTAGCAACCGAGTCAAATAGAATATAAAACATGAGAACAAAGAGTGCATGTTAGAATTACCCTGAAGCATGCCTGAATTAATTATGCCTCTTAATTTTTTGGATAAAAATCAGGTGCTTATTTCATTATTTATAGCACAAAATCAAAACATTACTATTTTATTTATGATGATGATGATTCTGCCCAGATTGTGTTGGTTTTCCTGCTATCAACAGCAGCTCTGGAAAGCTTGACATTCTTCCATGCTTTTAGAGAGCCAGGAATGAAGTCGATTTTCCCTAGACTTAAACTGTAGTTTAGAAATTTTAAAATAAGATTTTTAAAAAATAAAATAAATCCACACCAAAACAAAAAAAAAAAAAAATTGAGTTTTTTATGATTGCAGGAAAGAGTATTTTATCCTTTTATCTAATGTGTGAAACAAGTTGTAATAACTATATGGACTACACACATCACAGAAGTACAAACTATTAACACATTAATCTTGAAAATACTTTTGTGAGACAAATATGTTGGCTACTCTGCTAACCAGCTACAGGAAATTTAGTATTAACAAAATGAGTACTTACCCTTCAACAAAAAGAGGAGGTATCTGCTGTCATTTAAATTTCCTGAGATGATAAATATACATTTAAAATACGTGATTTGCCAAGCAAATATTGTCTAGAGAATGGATAGTATGGAAAGGTAGTGTATTCTACAAGCATTTATGCAGGAGCCTGTGCACACTCTCAACTTCAGAGCAGCTCATTTAATTTCATAGTTAGTTCCCTTCAGCAAATAAAATGCAGCCTGGCAAACTGTAACATAAAACATTTCTGTAATCTGCATGTAACATAGAACAAAGAAATTTTTCAAAATGAGAAATCTGTCCCACAATTATATCCCTTTGGCTTTTCTATCAGTAGAACTGTCCTGCAATCAAAGTTGTGCTGCTTTAAATCTGAAATACTGTAGTGATGGATGAGTCATGCCCCTAATTTAATGATAGGAGCCAGTGAAAAATGAAGGGATTTCTCCTTTCCAAAGCTGGTTTAATGTTTAGCAGCCTCCTCCTATTTAACCAGAATGTTTGCATTTATTATTATTTTCACCCATCTCTCAGTCCTCATTAATATTAATCCTTGCATCCACATTATCATGAGCTGCAGGAACTGTAGCATGCTACTGCAGAGTAATTGTGTTTATAACTGTAAATACAATTGATTGCCATATGAGCATGAACTTCACATATAGGGTCTATTACACCGGGAAGAAATGTTTAAAGTGAATTCCAATGCCACCTAAATTGATAGTTAAAGGTAGGAAATTCAGCACTGATAAATGGAAATGGTTTTTTTCACAACACGTGATTTAACTGCGAGCCCATCTGCCACAGAAAATTGTTCAGACCAAGATTTAGGATTCAGATTTAGATGTTCATATTGAAATCAGAAATACCTAATGTTATATATAATATGACACGTAGTGAAAAGGATATTGAACCACGTGTCCTAGGATGTAAATCAGTCTCTAACTACTGGGGATCAGTATATGAAAACAAGCTGCTTACATCTGCCCAATAATGAGCTTTTGCATATCTCCTGATATATTAAGTACTGATCAGCATCAGGCAAGAGCTGCTGCTTTGGTTCAGGCATAGAACCAATTGTTACCAAAGGTCCTTTCTTATACTCTTCCTAGGAGGAAGATGTTGCACCCCAATCCTTTAGTCCAGGCTCAGAAAAGCAAGGCAGAAAGATCTTCAAACATACAGCATCATACAATTTTTCCTCCAAATATCCCATTTAACTTTCCTTACAGACAGGCAGCATTCAATATTGGTCTGGCTACTTATTTTGTGAATGTAAGGCTTGAAACTGGTCTGCAGAGCGTGTTTGCATCCCTCTGATTTATGAAGGCATGGAGTTGCAGGCCAAAACCTTTGAGAGAGAGGGTAAGTTGCATGAAAAAGCTTTTGACCCAATACTGTGTCATGCTTATGGAACACAGATACTTAACAAAAACATCCTATGATAGATATGACAGAAAAAGTGTGTAATTTGGGCACCACTGAAGAAAAAGTCTTGATTATTTCCAGTTGCTACTCAGTGGTTTACGTCATGGAGAGATCTGATGGCACACAAGCTGCATGTGTTCCCTTTGTTTAAACCACAGGAGATAATGCTTTTCTGAGTACACCTCATATGTTAACTCAGTTCACAGGACCAGAGTAGAGATAATCAGAAGTAGGTGCCCTGATATTGTGCACTTTCTGGCACTTCTGAGATTGGCTGCTACTGGCTGCACTGTCCTCTAAAAACAACTTGGCCTTCACAGGCTTGCTGCTTTATGAACTGGTCATCACCACTCCAGTGTGAATTGCCTAAGGCAGCTTTCTTCTTTTTCCCACATCTTTTAGCATCTTTCATTTTCAAATGTTTTGCCTCCCTCTGCAAAGTCATTAAGACATTGTATGAATCTCTGGTGCAGTAACTAGCCTGAAAAAGATACTTCAAGTGGATTTGATAATTCACATGGACTATGAAGTCATAGCTTAAAGTTGATGTTAGGTGGTAGAGCCAGGAAGAAAATGGAATTTCTTTTACTGAAAAGATGCCTGATTTTGAAATAATGAGAAATTTAATTATCTTGTTATTATCTATATTTGCCATTGTCCAAGTACTTTATATTATTAACTGGTGGCTGTAGATGGCCCCCAATGTTCTGGGGAGGTGTGACCTCTTTTTCTGCTTTGGGTCAGTCATGTAGCAAACACTTAGAGCTATTTTTCTTCTGCTACTAAGAAACACCCCTAGGAGTGCCATGGCAGGTGTAAGTCAATCCCAGCAGTTCCAGAGGTCTTTAGCCACCAAGAAGACAGTGATTTCAGAGGGGTGGCTGAGCATCCCCACCCTGCTGCAGTCTGTGTAGAAGGGGAAGATGCTGCTTTTACCCAGCTGAGGATGAGTGGCGGTGCAGTCTGAAACAGTCACAGCCCCAGCACTCTCAAAGTCACCATCCTTCCCTCATCACAGCGTCATTAAGGTGCTGAGAGTCCTAGGGCATGAGTATTCCGGGCTGCTGGTAAAATCAGAAGAAGCTATGCAAAGCACAGATAGGACATTCCTAAACTGGAAATAAATAGTGCAGTGATTTGCAAAGCATTAGCAGCACAGCACTATCCCGCAGTAGAGGGATAGAGGCTGAACACTCACAAACCCCAGATATATCCTATAATAACAAATACAGAGCTAAAGTAAAAGGAGAGGGAGCAATATGGTTACTATCTGATAATATATCTACCCTCTAGCCACTGCTGAAAGACATTCTAGCCCACACTAGATTTAAGATGGATGAGAAGTTTTCTGTCAAACAGGCAAGGCTTAAAAGAGTAGAGGAACTGAAGGTTTGATCTTTAACACCAGATGGAAAAGAGAAAGATGAAAGAAAAGCTAATCAGAGACTTTTCTTAAGCTCTACTGATTACTGGAAAGCTTTTGACATGGTCTGTAGTATGCAGAAGTGAGTGGTGAGCCTTGATATTAACCAGCTCACCTAGCATTTTTTTCCCCCCTGAGTTTAACAACTCAGTCAGTAGCCTGCTAGTGACTTACTATGATTTCCATTGCTAAAACCTTTTTTTCTCCATGACCTTCCCAAATGGCACTAGCAAATTTTTCCTTTAAAAGTCAGTCTCATCCCTCGTGAAACCAGCAATGGAAGAAGGTCAAGAGAAGAAGTGATGGTCATCTCCCAAGATGCAGAAACTGCTTTATGAGCAGGTGCTTTAGGTCAGTTATTTAAAGAACAAGGACCCAAGTGGTTTTTGAGCAGATGATCTCTGTAAAGTTTTAGTGGTTTTTTGTCCATTCTGAAGACCTAGTTCCCCTCTTGTTCCTTAAGCCACACAGGACAATACCCAATGTACTGGACAGTGTAGCAGGGAACAGCTGCAGGGCTCTGCTCATCCTGAAGGACTGAGCAGCCCGCAGGTATGGGCCAGCCCTTGTTTAAATGTCCCACTCTCACCTGGAGAAGCCAGGAGCACATCAAGTATCTCAGCAGAAGTGGCCAGCACAGAGACTCAGTGCCCTGTGTGGTGGAGTCTGAGGTTCCTTTTGAACCTGAATTACTCAGGCTGCTGGCAGTGAGTGATTGCAGCCACCGCATCAGTAGCATCCACTGCAGTCTCTCTGAGACCTGAAATGAGGACCCAACAGATCATCTCTCCAGCCAGCCCCATGACTTACAGCTCCACAGAGCTGCTATTCACCCTCACAGCTTCCTGCACAGGGGAAGATGAGAACGATGTTATCAGCCCTTTGCATATGGGCAACGGGTGCACAGAAAACTATGGGATTTGGTTCAGGGTCACGCTGTCTGTGTCTCAGAACTGAACCCCCTAAACACAAGACCTTTCTACCTCAGTGGTATATTTAATGTCTATGAATATATTTTTCCCTTATGGTTTAAGCTGGTCTGTTGGTTCCCAACTTTGAAGCAGTTTCCTGCCTTTCCATGGCATGAATTTTGAACTCATCCATTGAAAGCATATGGGCTTTTCCTAGCAAGCAAGTGAATCTACAAACTTGGAAAGGCATGTGAACCAGAGTTTGAATCTCAGCCAAACAATTTGTTCTGGCTTTAATCAAGATGTCTTCTTTTAACTTCAAATATCATTTTATTTAAATCCCATATCAAAACTTCTAGTGTCACACTATGAAATCAATAAATGCTACCAGTCATTCAACTCAGAAGTACTTCAAAGCAGCCTGAGTGATAACCATTATTTTATTTTTAAAAATATTCATCAAAGAGATGCAGTTAATATGAAGGCAAAACAAAATTAACAGCAACAAAGAAATGTGTCAGTTGCATTTTGAACTTGCAGAATACCACAAATCCTGCTACTAGTTTTGCTTTTAAAGTTTCTCTTTTTCCATTCCTATATTGACACATTTCAATATTTCCCTTTTTCTCTTTTCATCTTATCTAGTCATTTAGTTGTGCAAAAACTAGTTTTTATGTAGTCATTTGATTAATCATATATTTGATGTTATTTCACACCTTAAAGAAACCGATTTTTGCACTTGATTCTCCTACATTAAGTGTTGTGTGAGGAACAATTCAGGCTGAACTGTGCAATTTAATTTTGTGTTGAAGTCTCATCAAATTCAGTGGTTCTGTGTTTAAAGCTAAGTGTGTGATTATGAGCATTCCTGAGTTAGGGTCATGGATTTTTATCTTATTCCATAAATATTTCAGTGGAAAAGCAAGGGTTCATGAGTAAAGTTGTGATGTAAGTAAGAGTTTTAAGCAACCATTTTGTTCATTAATTATAGCAACCACTATATAATTTAATTATGTATTGTAGGGGAACCTTAATTTATGTCTTGGAGATAGTTGGACTGTAAGGGTTTTCACAAGTGATTGTTTTTAAGTATTCATTAACATTTTTTCTTGACTGGGGAAGAACTCATGTATATTTTTAGAGGAGATAGATCTGGGTTTTGTTAGATTCAGACCACTGCAGTCAGGTGGCATACAGGCACATCTGTACGTAGCTTTGGGGGAGTCCTCTCAGCTGGCTTTGAACGTCCCCAGCACAGGCACCTGCTTTAGTCCCCCTGGGCTCTCCTCACAGGCAGTAAAGCAAGATCATCACTTTCAGTGCATCAACCCTCTGATTTGTTTGACATTGGTTTGGGGAGGAAATGGATCATGTTGTAAAGTGCCTTTTCTTGCTGGGAACTATGAATGTGCTGAGATTCACTCACGGCTTTTTCTTTTATTTGAGGTACCTCCCTGCCCCAGTGCAGGCCTCTCAGAGATCCTGCATCCCAGGGGCATAGCTTGGATGTCCCAGAGGAATCTAAGGTGCCACAGAGGCCTCTTTTTAAGTGACTAGATCCCTGCCAGATGCCAACTCAGATGCAGGTGCTGCCTCCAGGTTGAAATCTATGTAGTGGACCCATGAAAAACTGGAGCATATTCAATGCCTGGAGGTTTAGGCCAAATAAAACCTGGGAACATATTCCCCAGGAAAAAGGTTCAGAGAAAACTATTGCCACAGCTCTTATCTTTTAAACTGTAAATCTTGACACCTGACCTCAATAGCTGAAGAGTTTGAGCGAAGAATATCCAATGGCTTGATTTTCAGCTGAAGGTCAGGATTTCCAGGGCACTGCGTGTTTAAAAAATTTAAGGTAAAAATTGGAGAAAACTATGTTACTGAGGTGTGTGAGTCCCAGTTTTGCCACATGATATGATATGATATGATATGAATGATACCATGAATAAGAAAATGTAAATTTGCGTGTAAAATTATTTATTTAGTATTTATCCATGGCTGTGTCTTATGTTTGGATATTTTAATTGCAGCTAAGAGTGACTACAGTATAATGTGTAGCCTTAACATCTTTACTCTGTAAGATTTCTTTAAAATGAAACATCTGGGGAACCTTAAGCCTCTGTGAGGGTCATTAAGACCCTGGAAGAAACCAAAAAGGAATGTTCAAAATCTAGATACAAGATGATTATGGTTTGCAGTCATACACTTCACTCCTGGCATAGGACTGGCCTAGAGTTTGGGGTGGGGAAGGGCAGACTCTCAGAGCACTCCTGCTCATTGCAGAAGGTCTGTCTGGAACTGGTGTCCAAGCATCATCTGTGGCTAGAAAGAAAAGGTATTTCACCAAGGATGTTTCAGCAGTGGCTAGTGAGCTCCAAGAGGACCTGACCCCTTAGGTCTGGCCAGCAGATTTACCTTCAGTTTTCCAAAAAGTCAGCCCCTTGTCTGACTAAACCTTTTTCTAAACAGGAATTCCAACTGCTTTGTAGTTTAATTCATTGTTCATTCCTGCTGTTTTGGGAAATTTATGAACTCTTTTGTGCTCTCTTCTTATGAAAAGGATTTAAGAGAGGGACATTGTGTAACAGTGTGTGTGCTTAGCACAACAGCCAGTAAATAGGATGTTTCTTGCTAGCTACATGATCTGTGGTATGTTACATCTTCTGTCTTCCATCTCATCATTTTTAAGTGTCTCTGTCCTTCCAGTCCATTATACTACCTTTGCCAGCAGCGTGAAGTGAGAGTGTTGTACCCAAGGATCTGCTGTGTTCCAGCTACTTCCCTCACCAAGGCTGGGGTGGGGGGCACTGGGAAGGCAGGAGCTGGGGAAAGGGGAGGCTGAGAACAGCATGGGAGGTTGGGGATGCCCAGTTCTGGGTAGGGTGGATGAAAACTGAAGTTTGAAGTCTGATCTTCACAGGCAACTGGAACTTTGCACAGGTGGCTGGAGCGTTCTGGCCATGGTGAGGGCAGTGCGTTGATGCTGGAGTGTTCGTGCAGGAAGAGTGGATTATATTGGGAAAGCTTGTCTCTGAGATGGAGTGTTACACGGAGAGCGCGGGAGACGAGTCTCAAGCTGTCTTGATCAACAAGTCTCAAACTTTATTGATTTCTTACACACATTTATACTATGGTTAATGAAACTTATGCATATTGCAAAACTTAGCTCTTGATAGGTTGGCGCATAATGAAGCTTATACATATTGCAAAGCTTAGCTCCTGATAGGTTGATACATTGCTTGAGAACAACTAACTTTTTGTGATTAACCGTCTGTCTATGTTATGTCTTTGTTCTTTGTGCAGCTGCTGGCCCAAGCGGTTTCACATCTTACTTTTTGTGTAACTTTTTCTCTCAAGGACATCNAGTGTGGCCAGCAGGACCAGGGCAGTGGCTCCCCCCGTGCTCAGCGCTGGTTAGGCTGTCCCTTGACTGGTTAGGCTGCCCTTGTGTCCAGTTCTTGGCCCTTCAGTTTAGGAGGGACATTGAGCTGCTCAAACACATGCAGAGAAGGGCAGCAAGGCAAACGAAGGGTCTGGAACACAAATGCTATGAGGAGTGGCTGAGGGAGCTGGGGGTGGTTATACTGGAAAAGAGGAGGCTCAGGGGGGATCTCATGATTCTCTACAGCTCCCTGACAGGAGGGTGCAGCCGGGTGGAGGGCAGCCTCTTCTCCTAGGGGACAGCAACAAGACAAGAGGACACAGCCTAAGCCACTCCAGGGGAGGTTCAGGCTGGAGATTAGGAAGAAGATCTTCGCAGAACAAGTGACTGAGCATTGGAATGGGCTCCCCAGGGAGGTGGTGGAACCATTGTGCCTGGAGGTGTTTAATGAAAGACTGGAGGTGGCACTCAGTGCCATGGTCTGGTTGACAAGGTGGTGTTTGGTCGTAGGTTGGACTCCGTGATCCCAAAGGTCTGTTCCAGCCGAGTTGATTCTGTGATTCTGTGAACCCCTGGAACAGGACACATCTCAGTGCATTGGTATCTACTAATTTTCATCTACTTTTCATCTGGGTACCTCTAGGATGGCAATGCTAGCAGAGAAGGAGCATCCTCAGCTGTAACTAAGTTACTGTTCATCGCCTAATGTGTTTCCACCAACGCTGCTGGTTTGCTTTTCATACCTGCTAATGTGATATAGTGAAGGCTATTTGGTACTGTGCATGCAAAGCTAAATTAAGCCTGGCAGGCAGCCCAGGAAGCCCTGCCACGTGTCCCAGCTGCTCACGGTGTGCTCCGCTTCCCCAGCTTCGCTGCTGCACGCTTTTCTCCAGCTTCTTGCCAACAATAGAGATCTTGTGGTCAAGAACTTCCTCATGATTTGACATAGAGTAAACAGAAAAAGTTCATTAAGAGGATTTCTTGCAAAGATGGACAGAGTTTGTAATTAAATTTTTCCCTTTTTTTCCCCTAGTTTCAAAGGCGAATGTGCCAGACTCCTCCCTCCACAGGTGAAGTCAGCAAATTGCTAAAGACATTACATGGAGTGACTTTGAGGAAAAGGGGGAAAAGTTATTTTATTTTTTTCTAATTCTGAGCACCATTACCCCTCACCTCTGAACCAAGAAAGACTTTACGTGGTGTCATAATTTAGCAAATTACTTCCTCAAAGGAAGGTCAAACATTTTACCATTCGATCAATAGGAAGCAACTTACAAATCATGTGTATTGATCATCGTAATCATTCAGAGGAATGTAGGGCAGACACTAAAATCACATGCACTTAGTCTTAATTGCCCACATTAAAGCAATTATGTCCCAAAACTGTCATTGTCTAATGCTATGCACAGTACCCAGCGTGGTAACTTTTAGCCATACATATTTAATCATAAATCAGCCTCTTAGGTCTATTGCACTAAAGACTTACAATATTGCGGTAATTATGCAAATATAACTATGTCTTTTTTCACCAATGTGTAAGATCATGTTGCTTTGGGGAGCCAAGTGGAGGAAAATAAACCCCTATATTAATGCAGCTGGTATTTAATACATATATTTTACAGCTGTACTATGTGTTCATGACACAAGTGCTTAAAGTGACCTTAAATTGCTAATGAACAGAGAGCCTTTGTAAAAGCAGCCACAGGTCAAGGACTTGTAGATAAAACTTGTTGAGAGGTACATTGATGGTAGGCTTGTGTCAGGAGAGTGCTATTTGTTCGAGGATGTTTATAAACATTATTTTCCAGAGGATCATTTCAGCTAAAAGTGTCTCAGACAAATACCAATTGGTAGAGTTGAAATAAATCTTTTCTGATTCTGTAAACATAAGGTGGGTGGCTTTTTCCTTTTGTTGAGGAAGCCAGTGTGTTGTCTCAAAGAAGTTTTGTTCCGATGAACTGAAAGATTGGTCAGGAATATAGTCCTTTTTACCATTCCAGAAACTATTTCTAAATAGATCTGAAAAATGAACAATTCTTGGCATGTCACATACCTTGTAGTTTACAAGCAAGAATATTTGAAATTACAATTATTATCTAATATGGAACAGCCAAAGTTAAGAATTTCTCAGAAAATATAAGCTAAAATCCCTTAAAATTAAGGAGAGCAATTCTCCTGCCTTCCTGGGCTGAGATCTAGACTTGCCTTAGTCAATTCTCAAGCATTCTCCAGAAACATCATCTAATACAGCCCAGAACAGAAGGGGTCATGGAAAGAAATGACACAGAAGAGTCTGCATTGCAACATGAGAGAGCAAAATGAAGGAGTTTCACACTGCTTCATCTACAGCCTGCTTTCCCTTCTTGACTCCCCTCTCAAGGAGTACAGAGCAAGCCATGCTCTGGCTCTGCATGCAGAGGCACAAAGGGAAGGTGCAGAGAGGGAAGACAGGCTGCTGAGATTGCCAGGCACCTCCATGTTACCCTTTCCTGCTCCTCTGAACTTTATATTATTAATATTTATATTTAATAATGGACCCTGAAACATCATATCATCTAACAAGTGTTGATCACGTCAGTAGTTCTGCAAAATGTTCTTGCACCTGCTCAGTCTTTAGCACAGTGGGCTGCTGACACACAGGCCTGAGGGTACTCCTGTGAAACCTCAAAAGGTAATGAGACATGCTGCCTTTTTGGCAACAGGCTCCAGATAAGACATGTGCATCTTCACTGGGAGACATGCAAGCTGCAGATCTCTCAACAAGCTTCAGAGCTGCAGGGACGGGGAGCAGTGCATGGAAGCTAAGATCTAAATTGATTCAATCCTGGGAAGATCTTTTACTCCAAGTGTCAGGCAAACTTATTTTAACAAGTTTTTGAGAATTTCAGCAACATTTCTGATCTTCTGGGGGTCTTAACCTGTTCAAAGCAGCAATGTGTAGAGTATAAGATACCCTGTAGGTCACACGTGTATCCAGGTGGGCACTGAATCATAAGTAATTTAGTGTGGGCTTTTAAAAGAGAGAAAGTATGTAATTTCTCTCAGAAGCCTTTAGTCCCAAAAAAAGTGATCCGAGCATTAAACGCTGAGCAGAGGAGAAAGCTGTTTCAGTGGAGGAAAAAGCACATAAAATGTATGGGCTCAAAATGGTTGCACCAAATC
Source organism: Regulus satrapa (assembly GCA_013396955.1). Taxonomy (NCBI): domain Eukaryota; kingdom Metazoa; phylum Chordata; class Aves; order Passeriformes; family Regulidae; genus Regulus; species Regulus satrapa. The sequence continues at coordinate 165,755 of VWZN01017015.1, forward strand.
TGAAACGAGTACCAGCCAGGTTACGGGGGCCAGTTTGGATCTGGCCAGTTTGGGGGCATATTCCCTGTGTCTCCATGCACGGCTGGGTGGTGAGGTGCAGCAGCATGCCTGGTTGCTCAGGAATCCCAGCACTTCCTGCACTCGCTCGCTCTTCCAAGCAGCAATGAAGTTGTTTGGCTGGATCCTTTATGAAAGTTAAAATTGGTTTGTCATTTTCTTTTTGCTTCTCACACCTTATCTAGTTTCTACATTCTTCCCACTTCAGTAGTCAAAGTGATTGAAAGCCGAAAACTGAGCAGATCTGTCCCTGCAGCAACTTTCCTCGCATTTCTCATTTACCGTTTTATCAAACGGGCTCTTTGTCTTTGCAGTCCCCTGATGTTGCCTCTGTTACACGGTGATATTCTTCAGGTCATGGGGGTTAAAAGGGGGCTAAAAAGGAGATCATATTGGACTTGCTTTACACAGACATGTAGCATTAGACCCAACGCCCAATAGAGGAAAGATATACTACTCCTATTTGATGAGCAGCAGGCCAATAAATTCATTAATCATCATTTTATGCCTCATCAAACACTACCCAAGTTCCTCCATGGGAGTTATACAAATTAGCCACTGAAAAGGCAGTAATTTTAGTTTAGCTAGGTAAGTGCTTTTTGATTGCCTTCCTGAACAATGCTTCCCTTGACAAGCTAATAAATCAGCCCTTTCTGAATCAGAAGTGCAGCAAGTGCGAACAATAACTCCACATAGTTTCTCCGCTGATTTCAGCTGGAAGGCCTAAGAGGATGATCTGGGATCAAAGTCTCTTACTTTATTGCAGAGCAAAAGCTTTCTTTATGAAGAAGAGCTACAGAGAAATGAGGGAAGGGGGATCTTTTTAATCAATTAATGAGAGAAAAAGTCTTGAAACAAAAAGGAGGCCTAAGTCTCTGATTGCAGGGATGCTGGGAGGCCAGCAGGGCAGCTCAGGCAGGAGCCGGCCCTGCCGCAGGTGAGGCTGGAGGCATAAACCGAGGGGCCGCTCCTGTGGAGAGTTACAGATTACCAGGGCGAGTCAGAATACAGACTGTATTTAATCTGCGACCAATTGATTCCTTGAGTGTTTCAGGTATTTGTAGTGTAGGTTTAGATTTGTTGGGTGGCTTTACAGTGGGAAGCCTTGAGGCTGTACTGTCTTATCTTTTTTTTTCAAATTGCTGCCTTTGACAGTATCATTTTTTTAAACTTGGCCGTAAATCATTTCACTAATCAGCTGTCACCAGCCAACATGCATACATTGGCATTCAGCCGGAGAATTTGTTTTGGAAGGCCTTTAGCAACAAAAACTATGTTTGTATCAATAACCGTCTGTTAATGTCTCATGCATACGGATGTAGAACACGGGGAGGAACAAGGGGAGACAGCAGTGACGGAGAACAATTTCGGTGGAGGGAAGAGGGGAAGAGCATTAATTGCCAGGCAGGGCGCGGCCTCCCCCCGCCCGCCGCGGCTTGGGTGCGGAGCTACGTGCGGAGCCCGCGGCCGCGCTGCGCGGGGCGGTGCGGGGCCGGGACGGGGGGCCCGCCGCCCATCCGCCGCCGCGGAGTTCGATGCTTCCCTCTCCCCGAGTCTAGACCTGAGGTATTTTAAGTACAGCGTGTCTCTTCTCCTCTTCATTAACTTTCCCTCCACACATCACTGCATGCCTCTGAAAATAACTTGGCAAACTGGGAGCCGTTTATCTCTTTTATCTTGGGACCTGATCCAATTAAATAAGTGCACATTTACATTTGCATCCATCAGCCATAAGCGTGGAGAGGTCTGTGGTTAGCTTTAGGCAAAGAAGAGCCAATTTCGGGGGGAAAGAAGCACCGGGACGATGCCGCTCCCTTNTCAGGCAGGAGCCGGCCCTGCCGCAGGTGAGGCTGGAGGCATAAACCGAGGGGCCGCTCCTGTGGAGAGTTACAGATTACCAGGGCGAGTCAGAATACAGACTGTATTTAATCTGCGACCAATTGATTCCTTGAGTGTTTCAGGTATTTGTAGTGTAGGTTTAGATTTGTTGGGTGGCTTTACAGTGGGAAGCCTTGAGGCTGTACTGTCTTATCTTTTTTTTTCAAATTGCTGCCTTTGACAGTATCATTTTTTTAAACTTGGCCGTAAATCATTTCACTAATCAGCTGTCACCAGCCAACATGCATACATTGGCATTCAGCCGGAGAATTTGTTTTGGAAGGCCTTTAGCAACAAAAACTATGTTTGTATCAATAACCGTCTGTTAATGTCTCATGCATACGGATGTAGAACACGGGGAGGAACAAGGGGAGACAGCAGTGACGGAGAACAATTTCGGTGGAGGGAAGAGGGGAAGAGCATTAATTGCCAGGCAGGGCGCGGCCTCCCCCCGCCCGCCGCGGCTTGGGGACGCGGGGGCGAGCCGAGCCGGGACGGGCGCGGGGCAGGATGCGGCCCCGGGGCAGGATGCGGCCCCAGCCGGCCCTTGCCGGGCTCTTCCGCCACGGCAGAAAGAGGTGGTTATTGCACAAGTGCCTGCATCAACCCGAGCCGGGCTCCCGGCACGCTGCGAGTTCGCACATGCTCTAATTATAACAGATGAGTAACGCCGTGCGGAGGACATTTATTTTCTGCTAGTTGGAGGTGAAGAGATCCTCGGCTGAGGAGGCTGGAAGCGCCCGGCGGGGTACGACCCCGGGGAGTGGCTGAGCACCCCCGCTCCAGCCTCCCGCCG